>VZSF01009829.1:921553-965458 GCA_013398295.1 Chionis minor | reverse complement strand
AGCCTTCCACTACCTAAAGGGGGTCTATAGAAAAGGCAGAGAGGGACTTTATCAGGGAGTGTAGTGATAGGACAAGGGGTAATGGTTTTAAATTGGAAGGGGGGAGATTTAGATTAGATATCAGGAAGAAGTTCTTTACTGTGAGGGTGGTGAGGCACTGGAACAGGCTGTCCAGGGAAGCTGTGGATGCCCCATCCCTGGAGGTGTTCAAGGCCAGGTTGGATGGGACTTTGAGTAACCTGGTCTAGTGGAAGGAACTAGAAGACATTTAAGGTCCCTTCCAACCCAAACCATTCTATGATTCTATGCAATGGACACTACAAAGATTTTTTTCAAATTCTGTTCTGAAAACTTCAGGCACTCCTCCCACTCCGCAAATCCAGCAGCAGAAGAGATGCTACTACTTAGCATGCACAGGCATTCTGCAGCCTCACATCTCCTTTATCTACAGCTAAACAGCTGCACATAGATAGATGCCAGTCTATGGCCTTATTACCACGACTGGCAGCTACATCAGTGCGGGGTAAGTTGCTGGAGGATTCCTTGAAATGGACATCGTGAATCTGGACGAGTAGCACATGTCATTAACAGTTTCAAGTGTAAGTGTATTAATCTGTTTTAATGATACTCTGCTTTTCCTGTAGGACACCTTTGCACTGGGCTGCAGCAGCAGGGAAGGCTGACTGTGTGCAGACTCTGCTAGAGCTGGGGATAGACAGCAGCCTTCGAGATATCAATGAGAACACTCCTCTGACATATGCAATGTACTGTGGGCACACAGCATGCATCAAGCTGCTGTCTCAGGAGAGCAGGTAAAGCAAAACTTCACATCTTGCTTACATGTTGCCACTGACTAGAAAAAAAATTTACTGCTTTTTGTGTGCTACGGAAGGGTTTGAGTCTGCGTGATGTCTCCTCGATTCATATGCAATACTCAGTTCAAGTTTTGCACCAAAGTAACTTTAGAATTAGTCATCCACTGAAGACTCATCACTGTGATTACAGTGCTAGTCTGCTGATCACCAGAGGGTTCTGAACCAAGAAGATGTGAGTATAGCTCTTGCCCTGTCACGTTCATGCGGAGAATTAATCTCACAGAATAATTTCAGCCCTCAGGTATATGGTTTGCACTTTTTTGAAATCTATAAGCACTAGCTGTGCGTTTATATAATCAGACAGAGGGACAGAATGAACACAAAAGAAGCTTTGCCAGATAGATAATAAAATATATGTCAAGTTTTCATCCTCAGGGTAAGGGTTTGGGAGTGTCTTCCTAGCCTTCTTTAGTTCTCTGCCTTGATAGTCTCTTCTTATTCTGAGTTTTTTTCAGTTAAAAAGTGTAATTCTTTTACAATTGCTTATGATCTTCCTCCCTCTTTGTATCTCTCATGTTTCAGCAGCTGTCATTTAATTAGTTTCAATTCTTCAACTTTGGTAAATGAGTATGCACTTACAAAGAGATTTATCATCACATTTCTTTGTTCTTTCCCCTCCTTCCCAGTCAGCAGTTAGCATTATTTCCTGTGTTACAAATTGTGAGACATGGGTAATATTATCTCTCCTCCTCCTCCTCCTGCACTCTGCCTGTCTGAGGAGGTCTGAAATGTTGATTAGTCAAAAATCTCTTCTAAAAACCACTACAGCAACACCACTGCAGGTAATTATCTTGATCTTCTGAAATGGTGCCAGGCCTCTTTAGTACAGGCAAGGCAAGGCGGAGGGGAAAGGGGAAAGGGGGGAAAAGGGAAGAGGGAAGGGGGAAAGGGGAAGGTGAAAGGTGAAGGGGAAAGCTAAAGGGGAAGGGGAAGGGGAAGGGGAAGAAGGAATGATGAACTAATGCTTTTGTAAAAGTGTTAGCAATGACTGGTTGTTGGAAATACCATTTTCCAAATATGACATAATACAAAGATGACTTGGTTTTTAAAGATCCCAGCATGCTCTTGTTGTTATTATTGGATCTTGCCTCACCGTGAAGAAAAACAATTCTGCAGCCGGTAGATGCTGAAGCCAGAACAGTTTGTTTGGGTTTTTTGCCTGATAGCTGCACTAAGCCTACATTAAGATGAGCGTAAGTCAGTGAACCCCGTAAGAAAGAGTGAAGTAACATGGTATAATTTTCAGTCTTTGTTAATTACAAATTTTGAGTCCTAATTTTCTGCACCCATAAACCACCCCTGCAAATGTATCAGAACAGCAAATACCCCATTTCATGACCTAACACAGGCAGTGGTTTTTTTCGTTATTAGGCAATAATGACATCACATTTTGATTTGTCCTTCCAGTAGATCTGAGCCAGTTCACCAGTTTTCCTCACAGAACAACAGAGTCCTAAAGAAAGAAGGACGATTCAGCATGCTGAACCATATCTTCTCTTGCAAAAAGAAGAAAGATGATCAGAAAACCAGTCAGAAGGAAAGAAGCAGAGACAGATATCCCAGAGAGGAGACCTCAGAAGTAGATGACATCATCACCACTTTCGACTGCATTATGGACACAAGCTGCAAAGACATTCCAGATGAGTGCGTGACCACCGCTGACTTTAAAAGAAGGAGCACAGACACAAAGTACCTCATGCCAGAAAAGAAGCAGCCAGAGTGTCAGGGACTTCTGCCCATCAGAACCCAGAGCCTCCCCCCAATCACTGTGGGCAATTCCTTCCTGACTGCTTCCCAGAGCACAACATCAAGCTTCTCCTCCAGCACCAGCACCCACCATTTTGCACACAAGTCTCAAAAGAGTAGGAGTGAACACAACTTGCTGGACCACAAAAGCACTGGCCAGGCTTTGTTGAATGATCCCTGGAACACAGACTCTAACCAGCTACTCTCCTACAAAGTCTGTACTAGGATTCCTTCAGACAAACTGATAAATGGCTTAAACTCTGGTAGATCTCACCATGTGCTTTTGTGCCCTCCCCGCCTTCCCTCACTTCCCAATTCTCCATCAGGTAATTTCTTTCTCCTCTGTCTCACAAATCCTGTAATCTTTACTGAAGCAGCAAGCTGAATCAGAAAAAATAAGTAAGTCTGACCCACAACATTTCTGGGTTTTTTAATATCTTTTTCAGTTTATTCTCCCTGTATGTAGTAGCAATTGCAGATAGCATATGAACAGGACATCAGCTGACAGCTGAAGCAAGGTGCTTAGGTGTGGGAAATAACACATTTAAGCAGGTCTTATAAGCAAGCAAAACTGCGGGTAGTTAGGAAGCGTGTAAGGTACCTGAGCAAGTTAAGTGACTCCAGGTTATGTATGTTCTTTTTGAACGGCACATTAACATCCACTGCCATGCCTGCTGCCTTGTGTCAGCATTTAGTCCTGGAACTAGATGTGCAAGGGATCAGTACTGCACCCAAACCTCTAACTGTGCTGACAGCTGCTTCCGGATCCAACCAGGTAAGTCCATGTGTGCTGTGCTGGATGGCTCTGCACCATACCACTTTCCACTTAGAGACACATTCTGACTGCAGGCTGCAGTGTCACCCCTGCCCACTCCTCCCACCCTGAGTGCCAGCTCTTTGGTCTTACGGTCTCTCCAAAGCTGAATTCAGGTTGCTAAATTTACAGAGATGGAGTAACTGCTTTTATGTTGTGGTTTGGAAACTGTAAGGCACCAGTAATGAAGCAGAGTATCAGAATTCTGAAGTAAACTTGAAACCAGGGTTTGGCAGGCTTTGGGATCTAGTACTTTGCATGACTCACATCCATGTTTAAATGAATCTGGCTGGCTGGCCCGTGTGCTGGAGTTTGCTTCAACATATCAGTGTCTCCAACTTCATCTCCTCTGGGATTACTCCCATGCCAAAATTAAACACATCTCGCATGCCTTCCAACCACTGTAATATCCAACTGAAAACGAAGCAAGAAAAAGCAATCCCCAAACTTACCAGTACACCATTACAAGGAGTAAACATTACACAACAAGCTAATCTACTCTCACCCCAACAGACACGAGCCATTATCCTCCAGCAGAAACAGAAACCCTGTCTGAGAAGACCCCTCAGTTAGGTCAGGTCACGGTCTGAGCTTGCACGATAGTGCGAACTGTACCGACTCCTAAGCGAAAGGATCTATAAAATAGCAAATCTTTGTTTACATCTCTAATAACGACAGTAGAGATGGCAATTTCAGAATGACGGGTCATTCTATATTGTGCAAAAAAAGTCTGGGAATAGTCTTTCAGGGTAAAAAGGAGCTATTCAAAAAGTTCCACTTCCTGAACATCAGGACATGCTCCTGAAAGCTTGATACACCTGTTCTATGTGTCACTATTTTTTTACTGTGCACTCTTCAGATGTTCTCTGAACTATACAAACCCCAAATTCCACAAGGCTAGCAAGGATTGCTCCAGCACAACTCTTTCTACACTGAACTCTGCAACGTTCAGCTCACATGTGGAAGACAAGAAAACCTGCAGGGCTTCTTTACAACCTAAAAATAATACAATACAGTGAGATTGAGATATTTGAGATTATTAACATTGACAGTAGGAGCATGAATGAACTCAAAGTGGACAAACCAAACCTGAGGACAACTATGGGGAAATATTTCTTGGTGGAATTAGCTAGACTACAAATACATTTCATGTGGAAGTAACTACCATGTTATTTAAAATGTTTATAGATTTTTCTTACGACTGCAGAATACTGTATGGTTAAATCCTTGTTTGCTCTGAACAAAAGGACAGGTGGTTTTCTATGAACACCCTAGGACAAAAAGCTGCAACCCACTGAATCAGGGTGGACCCTGTGCATCCACTCAGCGCTCCATGATTTGCACAGGGACTCAGTATAGGAACACCAGTCTACACGCATGAATCAAGACAAAATCCTTTCAATATGGGAAATCTTCTAATTGTTGCAATGGGAGCTGTCTTTGCATGTCCAAATGAAGAGTAAGACATTTTAAGACAGTTTATTACCTCCCTCAGAAAAAAAAAAAAAAAAAGCTCGAGTCTGCTTTAAGCCCAGTTCTCTGTGTACCAGCACCCTGTAGCAAAACTTTCCAACAATAAAGAGTCCTATAACTGGCAGAAAGGACTTCCACTGAAGCATGTGAATTCAAGTTTCTAAGGAGGCAGAGAGTGTCTGACAGGAATACATTGCACAACCAAATACTGTCTAACATTTCTTCACGATAAAAAGATCTGCTTATCCCTCTTCACGCCTATGTGTGTGGTTTAAAACTGTCTACCCGTGTAATTAAAGCCACCTGACTTGCTGTGAATTAGAACTGCATTTATTGTATGAGCTTCAGGGCTTCCAGGTCTCCAGTGCACCGTGCCTGCAGGACTTGGAGGGATCGCAAGCAAAGCAAGCCTGGCTCCAGCACAGCTGGCAGCACTGAGCAGGCAGCTGTCTCTGAGGAATGATATTTCCTCGTTGCATTTTTTTCTTCAGGAGGCCTAGCTGAGGGGGGAAAAAACAACATCTGGTCTTTGAAGGACACTGAAGTGTTAATATTCAATTTCTCAAGTCATTACGGAGGGTGGGAGGGGCGGGACAGAGCTACATGTAATGTCCTAATCACTGAACATCCAGGGCACAATTACGGGTATCAATAATCTAGGGGAATTCAATTAGAAAATTATTTTCTCAGCTGACACACAGTGTTGATTGTCTTGCATGACCATGCCTTTATTAAAGTCAGAGCTAATTTTTGGGCTTACTGCTTCTAAGGCAGCTGGCACACAGATGGGGATCTCTGGAGGTTTTTTGTTGTGTTTTCTGTGCTCCTGGAAATGAAAGATGAGTCAATTTACTAGCCGAGCCTTAGCACTTACACAAAGGGGAGAGGTTGCTGCGAGTAGCAATGACACTTATCTTACTGTCATGCCACTGGTTTCCCTCAGGATAATTACTTTGCCTTGCCATCGCTGGAGAGAGCAAAGATAGACTGTACCAAAAACTCCTGTTAATATTGCAAGAGTGCTTGCCAGCCACAGTGCTGAGCTTGCATCCGCAACCTGAAGCATTTTGTATTTATGAGCTTTGCAATCATCTGTTTTTGCAAAATGTACGGCCATCTACTTTCCACAGGGAAACAGTGTAAGTAGAAAAATTCCAAGTGATACCGGTAAAAGGAAGCCTGTCTCAAATGCAAGGCATTCTCTAATCAGCTGGAGCCTCCTTCTACCACCCACTCATCTTTTAGATTACTAAACTTTCAGATCTAAGGCAATACTTCATTACAGGTTTTATTACAGCAGCCCAGTACCTTCTATTTGCTTGAACAGGTAATGTAAAAAATAGGCTGCTATTAAGCCTATGTTGGCATAAGCAGTGTGTTATAATCCACTGCTATAGTCCACTTCCAAGAAGCACTTCTTGGACAAGAAAGGGTAGAGCAAAGCTGATCAGTGTGGCTGTTCCCTTCTCAGACTGAAGGGGCTGACTTACAGTGGGACATTCGTCATAACATTTACAACTTTTCCACAAAACACACAAGAATGTGGTTCACCTACCTAAATCCAAAGGAAAATCAAAGAAAAACCTGTAAAAAACATGAACAAGCAAAATAAAATGCAGGACAGTCCTGCATTTTATAATAACGAAATTGCCTCCTTTCCATTACATTCAAAGATAAATGCCACCATAAATATGCTGTTGGTGATGACAAAGATGATGTCTTAAAGAAAGAAAACTTTTTTTTCTGATGTTATGTGAAGCAGATAGAAAGAGCAGAAGAATACTTCCACTTGGTGCCAGAACTTTTAGACAAGGATTCTTTTCCAAGCACTTGTATCAGCCTTGCAAACATGATTATGCTTTGTACTGTTGTTTTGCTGCCAGATATCCCCCTTTATGAAATAAACGTATCTCTTGATAGAAAAAACAACCTCCCATCATCAAAGCCATAATGGTAGATACATAATAATCCATTAGTTCTCAGCATAAGCATCACTGAAGCCAATATAACTCAAATTGCACTAATGGGAGCAGCAGGCTTGATTCTCTACTGTTTTGGAATTGATATATTTATTTCTTCGTGTGCAGCAGATGCGATGTCTAAAGAAGAAATTTACCAACTTTTACACCCACTTTTTGATCACCCTAGAGAAGTGTTAAAGACTAAATAAAGAGTAAAACATGGGAAAAAGAAAGCTGTTTCTCGTAGACACAGATAATCTGTAAGAGATTGTTCATGACTTAGCCCAATATGCATCAGCTTTACCCACAGGATCCAGCTGATTGATCCAATCCTTATGAACTGCCGTGGTCGTTGGACCAGAGCCTTGCTCCATGCTGAGCTGAAGGCTGCACTATAACATGGGGGTTTGCCTGATAAACACCACTTTAGCTCCTTCCACACAGAATCCCTTTAGTCAGCAACTAAGTTACGGAAGTCTTGCAACTACTTCAGTCCACCTATGAACAGAGCAAAATAATGTTCTACATTATTTTCCTACAGCTTTATCTTGCACAGCCTGGCAATACGCAGATATTTTCAAGTACCAACTAAAAAGCCACAAAGGCAATTTATATCATTCCATTTCTTCCTATTGCTTAAGACGTCCTCCTACATCCAGCCTGTGTCTCCCCCCATCTCTGCGTGCCGACGCAGCATATGCTTGCTCTGCAATGAGCTATGTTGCAATGCCATGCTGAATGAGCAGCTGTCTGGCAAGACAACTCAAGACTCTTTACAAGGCTCACCTCAGATCTGGGGATAACAAAAGAAAAAAAAAAAAGAGGGACTCAAACATCACAGAATAAGATCAACTCAGGAAAAGGATCTGGGGAAAATACTGTTTTGATGCTTGAGTTTCTACTTTTTTAATAATACTTGGTGTGTCATTTATGTGGTGAAATGCATTACATCGTCATTTTCAATAGTACTAGACCAAAGCTAACTTTAATCTTAGCCAGTGAAATGTCGCAGTTAGGCAATCAGCCTTTCATTTTCCAGTATCTATTCTTCTTGGCAAAAATGAAATTGCCATAAACTTAGTTTAATAAAAATCAGTAGCAGTTTATATCAGTTCTGCTATGTTTTCATCTCCAGCAAAACCCTCTCAAAGCTCATCTTTACTGCTGATAGACTTCCCCTAGTCTCATTTTCCAACCAGCAGTTGAACTCCATTTGCATTCTAGTACTTAGAAAGGACGAGACCCTATTAGAAAAGTTTGCAAACTAAAACTTCAATTCTGAAATCAAATCCATCTAGTTGAATATTTCTACAAATTTAGTGTCCAAATATTCTTACATGGGCCTAGCTACTGGACCATGCCTGTTTTAAGACAAATTACTATATTATATGAGAGAAAATGATAAGGGTACACATGAAGGTTATATGAAATCAGTCACTCTTTTTAATGAATGTAAAGAAAACAAAGCAAAAGTTTTTTTCGGTCAGTGGTTTCTTGTTATTACATATTTCTGAGAATTACTAAATAAGTTTTCTTTTTTCCTAGAAAGCCAGAGATCTACAGTGCACTATACTTACAATCATTTTCATATGGTAACATATTTTTCTTTCACAGGTAGAAATTTTCAACAGATGTCCATAGACCAACCCAAAATAAAATATCCTACTCCTGTACGGAACAGCCTAGCTCCTATATCCAACCACTGTGCTCACAAAAGTAAGTACAGGCAAGTCTCAGTTACACTATCATACTGTGTGCCCCCATCCCTGGCATCTGAGGGCCTGAGAGAGGTTTCATGTTCCTTTTTCACAGCATCGTAGAATGGCTGAGGTTGGAAGACATCTTTGGAGATTGTCTAATCCAACCCCCCTGCCCACAGAGAGGTCACCTACAGCAGGTTGCTCCCCTCACATCCCCTTATGTTTTAAATACCTCTAAGGATGGGAACTACACAACTTCTCTGGGCAACCTGTTCTACTGTTTGACCACCCTCAGAGGAGAAAAGTTTCTTAGTTATTTGTGCCCATTGACTCTTTTCCCTTCAAAGGACACTACTGAGAAGAGTCTGGCTCACTCTTCATTTATACATATTGACAAGATCCCCTGAGCTGCCTTCTTTTCTCTGCTGAATTGTCCCAGCTCTTTCAGCCTCCTCGTTGAGGCTGGACACTCCAATCTCTCAAACATTTCCATCACCCTTTGTTTGACTTGCCCCAGTATGTCCATGTCTCTCTTGTGCTCAGAAGTGGACACAGCACTCTACACGTGTCTCACCAGTGCTGAGCAGATGGAAAGGATCCCAGTCTGCTGGCAACACTTCTCCTAATGCAACCCCAGATGCTGTTGGCTGTCTTTGCTGCAAGGGTACACTGCTGGCTCGTGTTCAGCATGTTGTCTATCAGGGCCCCCAGGTTCCTTTCTGACAAGCTCATTTTCAGCTGTTGATCCTCAGCACTTGTTGGTGCAGGGAGATATCCCTCCCCAGATGCAGGACATCCCTTTGTAAGAGTCTTGTCCGTCCACTTCTTCAGCCTGTCATGGTCTCTCTAAATGGCAGCACACCCTTCTCTCATCATCCAAATCACTAATGAAAACATTAAGTAGTATTAGCTCCAGTATCAATTCCTGGGGCTTTCCACTAGTGACTGGCCCATCTCCAGCTGGACTTTGTGCTGCTGATCACAACCCTTTTCTCCCGTGAGTTTCACAGTGTTGGCCCAGTAGAAGCAATGTATATCAACATAGAGGAGAGTTTCTTTCCACATTTATTTTCCAGAGCAGAGGTGACTGGAATTCTCACAGACCCAGGATTTTTCACTCTCAGTTTCACTCTCAGTTGCATATGTCTGTATGACTCCGGTGGCTTTTCACAGGGGGGCAGGACATGATGTAACATGGTGACTTACAGGATGCAAAGAGATGGATGGAAACACCCTAATGACCACATGGCAGAGAAAGGTTGGATATGGGAGATGAAAGCCAGGATAAATAATGACTTTTCTGCAGAAAGCATGAAAAATATCATGACGCTAATTTTTGTGTCCTCTTGCTAGCAAAAATTAGAAGGAAGAGGATTAGAACAAAATCATCAGGTTTCCAAAAACTTCATCATATTCTGAAATGATGTTCTCTCTCTCTCCATCTTAAGCATAGCAGATAGACTAGTTTTTACAGGACGGGAATCATTCATTTCTCTCATTCTAACAGAAACTGGTTTGGGTAGCTTTCTGTAACACAGGAGCTAAAATAAAGGGATTGAGACACCAGCAGCCTCTTTTTCCTCTGCACTTTCAGCCAGCTCCTCATTCCCAAGGCAGTGAGAAGCAAGGTCCCTAAGAGCAGGGAAAGCCTCACCTCGCTCCCACAGCCCTGGCAGAGTGTTAAGACTCAGTGAGTGTCCCAAGCTGGATCCAGCCAGAGACTGAGGTGTTCTTCACACACAAGCACAAGCCCTACTCCCAGCAGCGTCCTGCCCCCACATTCTTGTGCTCCCCTAAGCACAAATCCCCTAATGTATTTTGGATGAGGATTTGCACTTTACTACTTGTCATCCTGCAGATCAGCCAGGTCCTAAAGTGTTCACATTGCAGAGCCAAGTTTACGATTCACTGCCTCTTATGATCTGCGTTTCTGAAGAAATTCTGCAGCTATAACAATATTACTAAAAACAAAACAGCAGAGGTAGCTTTATAGGGAACATCAGATTGAATAGAGGAAATACAGAATCCTGCACGGCTGCTGCACAATAAATAAGAGAGGAAGAAGAAAAGTAGAGATATGTGGAATACTGAGGTGGTATTCTCTGTCTGCTCAGAGGAAAGAAAATAATCTAGCTGCTTTCAAAACCCTCAAGTCTTCTGTTTTTAAGCTTTCTACTAATATTGTCTGTGTCTGCTAGTTAAAACATAGTTGGAAGCAAAATCCTAAAAATATTATTTCATAATCACTGGTGTTCTTGCAGTAATTCATACAAACAGCCAGGATTTTGGTTCTTGTCTCATGCCAAAACCTGTGTTTCACAAAGATACAATTATGACAGTTAATAATCATGGTTTAATTAACTAACACAGCACATTTATCTAGGTGACATTACTGTTTGAACATAACAAGTCAACAACAGAAAAGCAAAGTTATTTGTAAAATAGGTAACATTTCTTCTTTGTTAACACAAATGACACATTTGATCCTGGAGCTTTTCAAATAATTGTTTCAGAGACAAGATTTCACTCATCCTCCATCCAACCCTAAAAATACTACTGATCTGGACAAAGCCTTTATCCAGGCAAATGGCTCCAGCAATGAAGCTTGAAGATAAACATTTGTGGTTCTCTAATATTTTCATTACACAACATGTGTGTTAAAAACATGCAACAGAGCCAGTGGGGAAAAAAAAGCAACCAGGGAGCTGGAACAATAAAATAAGCATAAATTAGAAAGAGAACTGAAACTACTCAAAAATTAACAGAAAGAAGAAACATCTCCCAAAAAAAGGAAGGGGAATGAAAAAAAGGAAGAGATGCTTTAATCTCTAAGCAAAAACATTTAAAAATACAAGTTAGAATGAGGATAATAGGAATGAAACAGTAGCCTAGGAAAAGAGTACTTGAGTGACTTCAAACCATAGTTTATAAACTCCCACCCTCCAGATGTTCCTAGGCCCAAATAGGTCCCTCACATGGCTTCTTGAGCAGCTTCAGCACAGCCTGGCGTCTGTTACTCTGCGTGCTGCTGCTCCACTCCCAGTGCACCCTTTCTATCTCATCACGCGACTCTCCCAAGGACCCCGGAAAACAGGCTTACAACTATCACACATTGCTCACACAATGCCAGAATAATTTTTTCAGAACAAATATGGGACTTCTAGAGAACTCTCTGCTGCTCTCACTTCTTCATGTGGCTTAGAAGGTCTGAAGGCATAGCGAGGTTATTACTTGTTGAACAAAAAAACCACCATCTTTTTCTGCAGGTCATTCGACAATATTTTCTGGGGATCAGTGGTTGTTTTTGCTGTTATTAATCATGATTTGAAGTTTCTTATTTCCCAAGTTAACAGCAAAGGATGCCACAAAGTACACTCCTCTCTGCAGAGGGCCACCATGGTCCACAGCTTGCAAAAGGAAGAGAGTCCAAGAGCCACTTCTTCTGCTGGAGTACATACTCCTCGGACAA
This sequence comes from Chionis minor, assembly GCA_013398295.1. Classification (NCBI taxonomy): domain Eukaryota; kingdom Metazoa; phylum Chordata; class Aves; order Charadriiformes; family Chionidae; genus Chionis; species Chionis minor. The sequence goes on along the minus strand of VZSF01009829.1, from coordinate 953,420 downwards.
TGCCTCCCTGACAGCCTTATGCTTTCCTCTGCAGTTTGTAATAGCAGCCACTACTGAGCAGAAAAAGCTCCCTGAATTAGTAACTCTTATTGCATCATCACTAGGTCTCCAGTAGCTGGCTCTGCCCTCTGAACATGAATGACTACCGCTGCTCTCACTCTATATAGCTTCTGCATGTATGTTAACCAGCCTTAAGGGTTCTGTCTTTCACAGACCCCAGTGCAGTGTCCAGGCTCACGTGTTTCAATACACATACTAACAGAAGTCATTATATGTATTATTTCACAGCCATCCATGTACCAGTCCTAAAACCCTTATCGAATATCCTAAGCTGAGTACAGTATGTAGTACTAAGTGGAAAGCATCGATGTTTGGATGCTGGGTTTTACTTCTTTGAATGAGCATGGGTTTGTGATGGCTACCCGGTCATGAGGGCGTAGTTCAACTGCACTGCTTTTGCACTACTTAAACCCATCATTACGGGCTTATCTAGTACGTAAAGTGTTCTAGAGGTATTTTACACAGGTGTAAACTTTGAATGCAGGAACAGGTATACCTCTACGCTCCAAAGAGGGAAACAAGTGAGCCTCTCAATATGCATTTGGTTTACACACCAAAATTTCAATGAACTCAAAGCATTCCATCATGTTCCAGGAAACAAACGGGCTCATTTATTGCATTTAGCCCTGCCTGATTCACACAAATTCAATACGAACTAAAGCAAAGTACTAATGGTTTGGGGTGTTTTTTTTCATGGAAAGGAGAACTAAGTGATTCTGAACATGAATTAACCTCAAGTATGAACTGTGAATTACACTACATTGCCAAAGGCCAGACTGGTGCAGTAAACACTGCCAGCTAAGGCCATCACAACTTGAATTTTAACTGAAATTGGCATGAAAAGAAAAAAATCTATGATTTTTTTTAATCCTCCTTATGAAAATTCTGCTTTGCCCTGAATAGAAGCTTCATGAATCTTAGAGAATTTTTGCTCCTGATAAATAAATAATGAATGATGAAATAAGTATATGGCATATGGTACAGGGGAATATGGCTAGGAGAACTTCAGAACTTCAGCCTCTTTTGCACAATGAATATAGTAAAAAAAAATACATAGCTGCAAAGCTCTTCCAGTGCCCACTGCAGACATAAGAGAGGTAACATTTGCTTCCAACAGGGCCAAATTTCTGACTTCTTAATTATGTCCTAGGTATTATCTACAGACACAGAAGGGCTTGCATGACAAGACTGGTGTGCTTCTGCTTTGTCCAGGCATGGAAGCTGCAGGGTTTCTGCTTGACCTTCATTGTATTTCTGGTTCAGGCACAGTCCCTGGCCCCAGTTACCTGCATGACTGCTACTTCCCTAGCCAGTTATTCCACATCTTACATTTGGACTTTTGGTGGTTTGGGATTTCTTTGTTTTTGTTTGTGGGGTTTTTTCCTAAGTTTAGTGGTTTGCATTTGCCTTTGCTGAGTTTCATTAATTGAATTTCTTATTGTTTCTCCAACTTAACCACTTCAACAAGAAGTCTTTGTGTCAACAAAGACACTTATCAGTGTCTTTTTTTCATCAGGTGCGTATCCACGTTATAGTAATGAATTCACCTTATTTTTTATGAAAATTTTTGACAAAGTTAATAATCCTTCCTTATTGAAACTACATAATATCTCACTTCTCCTGTATCCACTCCTCCAGTGTCCCAGTTATTCTTTTGGATGTTTCTTGATGAGCAGTGTGAAGGCAGACTTCATAGGTTCAAAGATTCATTTCTGAGAAACATCAACCATGGGCAGGACTTTAGGTATTTAGGATTTCTTTGGTTAGGTTAACTGACTTGAAATTCCTTAAGTCCTCTTTTCTTGTCTTTTTATTCTACAGCCCTCAAGAAAGTCCATCCACTATTCTACCTATGAGTTCAAGTGTGCTGAATGTTTAGTTTGGTTTGGTGATTTTTTTAAGAACAAAATTGACTTGTAAGGTCCAGCTTATCACAGGTGCATTGACTGCAGTAGTTACTCATTTCATACCAGTTGATTATGTGGTCTATTATTTCTAATAAAAATCAGTTCATTTATCAGTTTAACCTCTATTGAAACAGTCCAAATCTAGATTAACTACAGGTGTTCCCCTGGAATTACACAAGATTTTCATTGGGTTAAGAGAGAATACTCTTCTCCATTCCTCATTTCTGTAGAATTTCCCTGAACTGCATCAGGAAAATTTCTGTCAGAGATTATGAAAAGGGAATAAGCAAAGCAGCTGAGAGGAAAAATGCAAACATGGACACTCAGGTTTTCATTTAAGTTGACTAGGAAATGGAATGATAATGACAGGCTGAGATGGTCACCTTTTGAGCAGAATGCTTTGTTGTAGGATTCTTCCTGCATGTAAAGAACAGGACACAAGCCTGATACCAATCTGAGTACAAGTGGTTGGCTCAGAGATTGGTTTTTAATACCTGACCACTAGGAAGTGTTTGTGGTTAGCTTCAAAGGATGAAGCTGGCAAAATAGACAGAGAACCCAAATAACCTTCTGGAGGTTGCCATGACTAGTAAGATGAAACTCAAGCTAAAACATCTCAGAGGAAAAGGTCAATAGCCTCTCATATATTCATCACAATAGATGCAGATGGAAGGAAATCACAGATGGAATGAGAATGCAACCAAGGAAAAATTAATGTGAAACATTGCAGGGAAGATTCTGTAGCCAAAACAGAGATGGCGCTAACTCCAGCAGGGAACTCTTCAAATGGTTAAACTGAAAAACAAGAACTGTTTGTAAAAAAAAGAGCTTGTGAATAAGATGGAGAATTAAATGAAAAGAAACTAATGCAATTCACAATAAATTCCAAGGCAGAAAAAAAAAGGTCTGTGAATTCTCCTTTTAAAAATCAGGAAATTAGTGAGTTGCCTGAATGAATGAGCTGGAAGATTTCAATTTAGAGAAGATATAGAACTACACAAACTTTAAAGCACAATGTTACCTGCTGAGTGTAAGGCGGAGATGAAGGATGGTCTAAATCCTTAGAGATTTAGACCATGAGACATACAACAGCTGTAGCTTTTCTGCTTCAGTGTGGGTCTTAATGTGCTACAGGATAATGGGCTACTTTTGTGGCCTGTGACTTGCATAGCACACGTGGACCTATCTTCATGATTGACTATGTCTAGAGACACCCAGACAGTGTCCCAGGTTCTTCCATTTCATCTTCCAAAGATTTTGATCAGAATTTACCCAAGGTAATAGAGCATCTTCCCACAAAGGTTTTGTTAAAAATAATATATTCCCATGGAACGTTTCTGTGTCAGTCAGCCTGTGGTTTTTGATGAAAAAATCTCTTGTGGAAATCTCTTCAAACGGACCAAGTCTCCTTCAGACAAACTATAGATTCTCTGCTTATCAAAGTAAACCTTTGAACTTACCAAATCTTATTGATCACCAAACACAATGTAAATTGCTTAACACTGGAATTGTTTTCTTCAGTTGAAGTTCAGCCCTGCCAGGCTTAGCAATTTTTTACTTATATTTTTATCACATTCTTCAAATGCAGATTTGCATACACACAACACAAAGCAAACAACAGTTCAAAGAAAATAGCAAACTCATTTGTATAAATGTTGTGCTTTTCACTTTCTGTGCGCTTTTTCTCTCTTTTTCTTTTTCCTCTAGTTCAGCTACCATCTCAGGGTTCTAAGAAGTTTAAGTCCCTGCCTTTAAATTCCCTAAGGACTGGTGCAGTTATTCTCCCACCAGCCCCAACGTCCAGATCCCAGAAAAGGGGATGTTCTCAGAGTCATTTTCTCTGTTCTCTCTTGCCTGGTCTATCAGGAGAGCCCCTGAAACCAAGCCGTGTCCTACCTGCTATCCCAAGCCAGAAGAAATCTAACCCTGCAGAAGAGCTTGAGAAATCTATCACCAGACCAGATGCTGAAAATTAACTCATTACACTGGCCTCAATCAGCTGAAATATACCTAAGAGCTTGTTACAAGATAACTGTACAGTAAAATCTCATTAATTTGCACTAATGATGCTCTTGTGAACTAGAGTGTAAATGAACAAAAAACAAGAAAGGGTAGCAATCACAAAAGTGGCACTGTGTATTTACATAGGCATTTTCGTTTATGATGAAACTACTAAATCAATATTTAATGTGCTGTAAATCTATTTTGTGAATGGAATCCTCATAACATACAAACTTGTTGCAGTGACGTGCTGTTAAGCCCTTCACAGAACACAGGAACAAAGAGTAAGATTTTCTGCATGATTTAAAAGTCAGAATTAGGGAAACATAAATTGACAGGGATCCTCCGTAGTTTGTAAATGCAAAGGTACTGATTCTGAGGCCATGTGCCATCAAAAATATCTTTTTCATATTAAAATGACAAGCTCAAAATAAAAAGCAGTTTTAGCAAATGAGGGATTTTGGCTCTTTGTTTTTCATATATTTTCTGCACTATAAGTTCATGCGGTTTGTGAATTCAGCAAGCTAAAAAAGCACAGTGAAACACTAATCCCTGTGGGACAGACAGCGCTATAGCACACTGTTCAAAACTGTTTGTTGCACTGGCGGATTTATGTCTCTCTCATTTAATTCTTCCTGTTCCTCAGTGACAAAAATGCAATTGTGTATTGATACTTTCATAAAACAAGGACTGCATGGTCCTGAGTTATTAGCCATTATTTCATCACTTTGATCTGAACTGAAGAAGGAAATCTAACTAGACTGCTGTTCAGTCAAGAGCCTTAGCAAGTGCTATAAGCCTTTGACTAAACATTTCACAAGACTGTCCTTTCCTAGAGGCTGACAAAGACATCAGCCTCTGCTTGCTTCACGATTCTTATCTAAATCTTGCTGCTGTACTCTGGAGGCTTCCCCACGTCTGATTACAGAGGGGCCGTGGGCATTACTGCGGGCAGGGGGAGGGAGGCATAGCGCCCTTTTGTCACCCCTTCTGTATCACCATATCACCAGTAGACCTGTCCTACATAAGCTCTACATCAGCAGCTCATTCAACCAGAGCATGGTATTTCTGTTTATCTCTAGATAAATGTTTTATTAGCTGTACAAACATTTCTTTTGCTGTTTCATGGTAAAAGACAAACCTGACATGAAAGAGAAGATAATCATGTCCCAGTAGCTGTAGCTTCCAATTTCCTTGCGGTAATGACTGTAAATAGAAGGATGGCTGGTGGCTGTCACAGACAGTCCCCGAAGGAAAAAAAGCAGAGCACAACAACAGCTGCTCTGATGCAGCACAGGGAAGATGGAACTTTTGCGCACAAATAAAAGGATATTTTCCTTTTAAACATCTAATCCAAATGTCGAGGTATAAAGCTCAAATTCAACAACGGATGCAAACCTCTAGCTTGTTGCTGAAATCCATCAGAGTAAGAAGTTCGTGTGCCTGGGCCTGACAGGCAACCTAGTCCATGAGGCTAAACGGAAAAACTACTGCGTGACAGCGGCATGCTCTGTTAAAGGCATGCTCAGTCTTTGCACCTGAGCAGTCTGCTCAGTCCAACCTCGCTGAAAAGTCCAGAGTCCTCCCTGCAGTGTTGCAGACTGGTATTTGCTCCACGGGATCACTGCCTGAACTGGTCTGTTCTCCGGAGTCCCCAAGCGTCTCTGCCCTGGCATTTCAGCAGTTGCAGCCCCCAAATTCTCTATTCTGACTCCAGCCCTTTTGCACCTCTCTCTGTGACCTCGCACAAGAGGCAAGTGGTTCATAAGTCAGCTCCAAGCAACATTCAAGGCTCAGTGCAGACCGGTACAGAGCAGCCAGTTTTGGTGCAGACTGCACAGAGGAGAAGGGAAACCCAATTCATACAGCTCTGGCTGGCAACAAAGAGCTTCTGTGTTAACTCTAAGTGTCAGTGTAGACATCACAAGCATGAGATCTGTGTTTTCAGAATGAGAGCTCAAAGTAACCACTCTGGCAGAGATTGTTTATCTTTAGTTTAACACACTGCTTGGGAATGGGTACAGGGAAGGAAGACAAGGCCAAATAGCACAGCAAGGTCAAACGTTTCTAACTCCATCACCACTCTAGACCTTTTGATTGAGTAAGAAAACTGAGATTTTTGCTATCAAAAAGAGGCAGGTCACATTCTGCAACTCCATTTTTTCCTTAGTAGAAGACGATCCTTGTTGCTATTACTGGCTTTGAGAGAGGAGGTGAATCTCTCTCATCTGTTGTGTTACCCTGCCTGGCCAGGGACCAGGAGAGTCCTGGGCTGCCTAACGGCAATCATATAAAAGCTGTGGTGGTGCCTATTTGTTTGCCAGCTGTGGTTCCATGCTGGAGACAAAGGTACAGGAGCAGTCTGTGTTGTCTTTCCACAGAGGCCAAAAATTTCAAATGTTTCCAGTATTACAGCAAGAGAGAAAGGGAGAGACATTCCCCCACACCGTAGGCTAGACACTTCCATTCCCAGAAAGGAAGTAATCAGCTTTCTGGTTTTCCTCTTCAGCCGTACTTTGTTAATGCAGCGTGGGCAGACAGCTGAATAATGAACAATTTTGGATCCGAGATAATAGTGTCTTTCAGATTAAATTCCTTCAAAAATGCAGAATTTCAGGTGCAGTCACTTGAAGCTAGAAACAAACATTACCACTGACTCCTCTCTATACAATTACCTTGCGTGACAGGACACACCTGCTAGCTGTTTTTTTTCTTATCATTTCCCCCTTTTTTCCTCATCTTTTTCTTGGAATGCATGTTTTTGACCCTGGGTCCCCAACCCAGGAAACAAGACTTTTTCAGGAAAGGAATGCAAACCTAATTGCCTGTTCAAGGGTAAGCCTAGAATACAGTACTTACCAGAGACAGTCTTAAATGCACAGTAATCTGAACTAAGATCCAGGTCACTTTTCTAATGTATTTCTTCTGTAGACTGTCAATAAAGAAGTAGTTCACAATTTACCAAATACAGATTTTTTTAAAAATTAATGCTCATGGAAAGCACTAAAAATTGTTCTCAGAAATGTTGCCACCAGGAACTATTCTCGTCTTTTAGGTTTGATAGCCAAATTCTCCAGCAAATAAACAAGTCAAATTAAGTTGAAATCTTTCACCTTCAGAGGAGAGCAGACTGTTGACCGCCGCATACTGCATGAAAGATAACAAATGAACCAATACCTACTTAAGCTGCGCTGACCTCTTGCTCAGACCCTTCCTGGAAGATAATGGCAGGAGAGACAATAAAAGGCTAACATAGTTGATTAGCAATTGCCAAGAAATGTCTGGTCAGTAGGTCATGGCAGAGATATTTTTTTTCCTCTGTCTAGTGATTAAATATCTCTGGCCCATTCTTTTGTGGCACTAGTTGAGTGTTAACCCATAAAGTGTTGCAGTACTCAGGTGCCTGGGGAGTTTGGCTTGGCACAGAGAGCTAAGAAAATATGTATACATACAGGATACATTTTCTGACCAAAACACAATATCCTTCCACACTAGAACATGTTCTACATTCCATATATTATTCTTAGGAGCAGAATTTGAAAATGCTTTTAAAAATGGTGCAGTCTTTATTCCAGTGGACCATTTACTTATACACATGCTGAATCAAGTGGACCGCTCTGCCAGTAAGCTGCGCGGGAAGTTGGCATTAGTCCATTATTTAAAACAGAGAAAAATGTTCATATGTAAAACAAAGGATCTTCCAGCATTACGGGGATCTTTCAAAGGCTATTCTATTGATGAGCAGAGTATCTGATGTGCAGGCTACTCTTCTTGTATAAATATCTAAAGAGGAAGTTATATCCTCTAAAATTCAGTCCTAGTAAAGCATTTTAAACACCCCTACCACCGCCAAAGGCGTAGATCTCTGTCCCTTCACCACAAATACACTGCATTCTTCTACCGTCACCAAAGAGGAGTCTGCACAATCCATATGTTTTTCCACTGCAGAACACCAGAAGCATCCTAGTTAACACTTCAGGCCATAGCAATTTTTCGAACAATTCTAACAGGGCTGTAAAAGCTCATCTGATCACACCGTCATGCGTTATAATAATGATTTAAAATAAGACAGAAGTACTGAAAGCATTAATTATTTGCCTTTGCATTTTAAAAGCAGGATTCTGCTCTCATTATTTTCATAGGGTTTTCCTGTGTTCCTTAGTTTCAGAGAAATCAAAGATTTTCCTGTGCTGTCCCTATTGGTGGAAAAGGTCAGAATTATGTCAGAGGCCGTTTAGACTAGAGGTTGTAAGGTGTCCAGCATCAAAGCCACGTCTAACCAAGGGCAGTGAGTAGTATTTGGTGTGAAGCAGTTGACACAAAGCCAAGAAATAAACTCCAGGCCCATTTGGATCCTAAAGTCCTAGTGTTCCCCGCCCTTCCAGCCAACACTGCCAAGGGCCTTCTGCAGCTGCTACTGAGCCGAGCAAGGTCTGCAGACACCTACACAGTACAGCCTCCTGCAGTAACTTTCCATTCCCCATCCTGTTTGTGGTGCTCTAGGGCATTTGGCATCATGGTGTGACCTTCTGCTGCTCTGCAAACACCAGGAAGAACCTGCAGAGTCAAGGAGTCAACAGGAGTACTTGACTGTATGCACATGTCCCTTTCTGTACGCAGAATCACAGAATCACAGAATGTTAAGGGTTGGAAGGCACCTCTGGAGATCATCTGGTCCAACCCCCCTGCCAGAACAGGGCCACCTACAGCAGGTTGCACAGGATGGCATCCAGGCGGGTTTGGAATGTCTCCAGAGTCAGAGACTCCACCACCTCTCTGGGCAGCCTGTGCCAGTGTTCTGCCACCCTCAAAGGAAAGAAGTTCCTCCTCATGTTCAGATGGAACTTCATATATTCGAGTGTATACCCATTGCCCCTTGTCCTGTCACTGGGGAACACTGAAAAAAGCCTGGCACCCTCCTCCTGGCACCCTCCCTTTAAGTATTTGTAAACATTTATGAGGTCCCCCGTCAGCCTTCTCTTCTCCAGACTAAAAAGACCCAACTCCCTCAGCCTTCTGTACCTTTGTGCGTGTTGCTGTGCTCAGCATGTAAGACCCCATCCTTTGGAAGAAGAATGTGGTGCAGTTCCTTGTATCACACAGGAGCTGACTGAAATTGTCTGAACACATCAACGCACTAAGAAAAGGCTCAGTCCAGCCCTCCCAATATGTTTCTGCAGCCATCATCACCAATACAAAAGACCACACAGGCATAGCTTTCCCTATCAAGATTACATCGGAAGGATTAGTTTGGTAAGAGGACAACTGAAAGGAAGGAGCAGGAGAAGCAGATTCTTCACTTACAAATAGTGCCACAAACTCCAGCTACAATTTCAGTTTGTCAGCTGAGCTGAAAGTAGTTTTGCATGTACAGTGAAAACTATGAAGGGAGACCTTCCCACACTGCGTGGATAGTTGGCTGCACTTAAGTGATTGAAAAGAAATGGGACTGTTACTTTCATATACAGAAGCTGAGGGCAAATAGCATTCAAGGAAGGAAAAAATATAAGGTCTAACCAGAAGAGCTATACTAAATATATGGTTATAAAGACTGCATTTTCAGTTTCTAAATTTACCAGTCCTGTCCTGTTTCTGAAGAGACTATTTGTTGTAGACTCTTCAAAATAAGGCAGAGATTTATTACCAAGAAGACCTAACCAAACTGTTAAATGATGACTTAACCCAGAGGGAGGCTCTGCCTCCTGTTCTGTCCAGCTCCTAGCACTAGACAGATGTGCTTTTTTCTGTTCTAGAGGTCTGGATCTTCTTAAAGGATCATTCACCCTCCAGCTGACAATCCAAATAGACATCCTGTATGGGGATTTTATCAGAAAGCAGTTGGATTTGAATTTTAATTGAAATTTGAATACTTGAAAATCTGAATTTTTTTTTTTTTTGGCCTTTGCTTAGGTTTCTTCATGAAACACAAAATCATGCCCACTAAAAGGGTCATAATAATAAATATGCATGGAAATTTCCACTCAGAGGTGTCACAACTTGTCAGTGGCGTAGGCCATGAGGAGCAATGCATGCCCTTGCTGTCCTTCTACTTCCTTCTGTTCTGTTGTGGGGTTTTTATGCCTAATGCATTTACATGAGGATTTTATTGTTTTCTCTCTGACATACATGCCTGCTGTACACTTACTCAAATGCTGCATTTATAGGCACTTTAAAAGCACAGCTCAAGTCTCGCTCCTACACTGTTCCTGATGCAGAGCTCATACTACTTAGTTTCAGAAATACAAAAATCAATGTGTCAGGTCTTTCAGCTATATTACTCCTTTCCTTGAAGTAGTCATTGAGAATTCAGACACCACCTTCTTAACTACAGTAATTATGAGGCCTTAAGTCACAATTGCGGTTCACAACAGGAAGAAATACTTTTCCAAATTACTTTTCACAAAGAAAATTTCAGTTGACATCAGTACTGTCAGATCTATCAACATCAGTTTTCAATTTATTTTTGTCAACGTAAGATAAGCGCATGTCAGGCAAGTGTCAAAAACACAGTAAAGCTGTGGCAGGAACCAGGGCAAGCTCTTTATCTAAATGGCAAAATGCAAGCACCAGTTTTTGCATGCTTCTGGTGCTCTCTGGTAAGGTGGTAAACAGGAAGATAGTCTGCTTTCACAGAGGTTTTATTCTCCTCTCAGCTTTTATGTGAGGATAGCACCTGGTTACTAATATCCACAGAGATCTTGTAGCAAACTGGAGGATATTTTCATGTTCTAATGAAATTTAGCACTTAGCAAAAAGGACTCACCCCATCACTTAAACCTTTCCAGGAGGCTAGTAACTAATATTATCCCAATGTCACATATGAAGAAACTAAGGCAAAAAGATGAGACACTAAATTTCCAATAGTAGCTTCTGAGAACTGGGGTTGGAGGGCTATCTTCAGTGCTCAGGTGTTAACACTCCAAAATGTGGCTTCTGCTTTCCCTCCTTACGGGAACTCGCTTGTAAGTGTTTGGTATTTATGACGATCAGGTAGAGAAATGCAGGAAGCAAATTAAGGCACGAAAAGTAAAGATTATAGATTGCTTTCTTCAGGGCACACTGTGGACAGTCAGAGTCTGACAGCAGATCCTGGCCACTGGCCTATGCTTATTCTTGGCCAAAAGCCACCTTGGCCAACTTAGCTGCAACATTCCTGCTGGGAAGCACGTAGTAGTCACAGTGCTATCACCAGCAGCCTGAAAAGCAACATTACCCACGGCTATGGACAGTTCACACAGGACACTGGGGATCTTGGCCAGGAACCACAGCCCCAGAGCAGTAGTAAAGGACTGAGAAAGAGCCTTTATCTTCAAGAAAATTAAGTGACAATCTTCTTCATGTGAGTTACTTTGTGTGATTACTGTCTGGGCTAGGAAAGCCATAGAACTGCATTGGATAAATTATCTGCCATCTGAGATTAGCTATTCCTTTGTCTCCTTGATCCTCCTTGTCCTCTCACCTCCTCAATCTCCTTAGAGCATGGCAGAGAACAAGCAGAGATTTTGGAGTCACAGTGGTACTGTCACGGAAAGATCTGCCATCCCAAACAAGAGAAAAGGGATTAAACAAGATAATATGTAAAAAGCATGTTTCAGCTGCTCTCCTGACATGTTTTGTGAATTCTAGCTCAAATAATCATAAAATACCTACAGCAGGTTTCCTGCAATAGTCACAATGACGGTTGCCACACAGCAGAGCTGCAGCTGTTCTCACAGAGAACAGTTTTGCTTCACAGCCCCTAGCTGTTCCAAATCAAATGCTGCTGCCCTCTAGTAATGCCCATGGAGGGACACCAAATATGGTACGTCAGGTCAGCACAACCTTTCCCAGGCAGTGTCCCTTAGTAAGCACCTTTGCACACCATTTCCACCCAAACCAGATTGTGGGTGACCAGCGCTTGGGAATGCAGAGCTGTATATACAGGTTAACCACAGGAAAGTGCTGCGGAGGTGGGGGATTGTAATGTTCTCCATTTGTAACAAATGGAAAACTCTTGCAGTAAAATCTAAATCACAACGTTTTTGTTCTTCAAGATTTAAAAGGCCGGTGCTAACAGTGGTTACAATTGTCTTCTGTGAGCGAACCAAAACCGTTAACTCAAACCATGGAGGCCACTGGAAAGCTATAGGATGAGTTCAGCTCTTATGAACACATTCTGTTTCAGCCAGCAGTCTACTCTAAAAAGTTCTTGTATTACTGTACCACCTAGATATGTGCAGCCATGGAAATAAAATCCACATTAGCATAAATATTTTATTTATGTTGTCAATACTCCTAGTTTACTAACCCAAATATTGGACTAAGTTCAGCAGTTGGGCCAGTTCAAACTAACGAGTATGAATTGTTTCAAGTGATGACTTAAATTATCCTAATTTAAAATGTTAATAAAGCCTGTAGACTTTCCTCTCTGCACTAACCTTCTCGTGTTTATGGTTTTCTTTGAATATGCCATTATATGAGTGGAAGCTTTACTTATCTCCTGGCCCATCTTCTCAACTCTGTCAGAACATCAGTTCTCACATTCATGTGCATTTCTGCAAGGTTACAATCTGCAAAAGCTCAACATATTCTGTATTCCACGCAACAATTTGGTGGTTTTTTTCTGTTGGTTGCTATGCATAACCACATTGTAACATTTAACTATGAAAGAGTATTACATTGATAGTCGAGTTGATTTTTCTATTCCAAACATTCTTCAAGAAAAAAATTAATTCCTCAGCTGCCTGAAGCTGAGAGACATCAGAGATCTGTGTCAAAACGTTCTCTAAACAAAGAGACCTTCAAAAAAAATGCCACCACAGGTGTGAACTACTTCCGTTCAAGCACATCTACCAACAATCTCAATCCTAGAGTTAGTCTGAGAAACGGACTCTCAAGCTATTTTTAAATATATTTTCATAACAGAAATCATATCTCAGCTCAAGAGAATTTTTGGAGAGAAAAACATCGTAGTGACATTTTTGATTTGGCAGCCATCTGGATTTCTACAAGAGTCTGAATTCTGCTGGGGAGTATTCCTTTCTTCTGTTTACAGGACATCCCTGAAAGTTGTCAGCACTGACCCTCCAGCTGCTGAAATGTTATCCGTATGGTAGGATGAACAGTGTTAACGCCTCAATATGCCATCAACACACAGTAATGTGGTGCATTATTGGAAATGGTAATACGCTGCACTATATGAACTCCCAATCAGCCATGTCACAACATCAAATGGCTGCAGTCAGTTCAAGTACATCAGGGTACGGTGTACCACCTCACTGTAATGGCACGTATTTGTTCAGGCATTATTTTATGGAACTAAAACTGTCAGTCTGTCATTTTTAAACTGATTACTCAGGTCTTCCTGGGCAGGTCTCCCAGAGTGTGTAGTCTTATCGGTACAGTGAGTAAGAAAACTCTGAAGAAGAGTACTTGGTGATGTGGCGCAGTTGGGTCTTTTTTTTTGTTTTGTTTTTAATGGTAAAGGAGTATCAGCTGAACGTGGAAATACTAGGAAAACAAAACCAGCTATCTCAATACCAGTTCGTTTCTGCTGTGTATGCTGTCTTTATAAAAATTGTATGTTACCTTTACTTATTTGTGTCATTCTCAATGGATTAGTAAGATACATTATTTTTAAATCAGAACTTGTTTCCTGAGGCTTACGCTTGCCACCCCAACCCTCTGCAAAGAGGAAATGGTAGTGTCTATTTCAGCACAACAAAGCAGCATAGCAACAAGACAGAAGGAAAGATGATGATGTATTGAGCTCTGAGTCCTGTGTGCCCATCCAGAGACACTCTAGAAAGCTGTTACCAAGGGGGAAGGAAGGAACTGAGGAACAATCACAAGATGCCACGTTCTAAGGTGAAGCTCACAATGTGATTTGAGCTGCATCAAGAGCTTCCAGGAGGCTTTCACAGGAGTTGTGAAAGCAACTACTGGCACTGTATCCTAAGTGAGTAGCAAATAAATCGAAATAAGATACTCACAAGAGGGAGCAGCATGATCTCTGACTTGACCTATTTTTCAAGAATATCTGCAGGGTTATGCTTCCTACATACAAAGAAACAAACACCAGAATACAGTTCCAGTTTCTGCATTCAAAAATGGGAACCTGTTTTCACTGCAGAGCCAGAGAACCTTGATCCTTCTCTTCCCGTTGTCATCCTAACTGTGACTCTCCCTTTCCTTGTGGGTTCCTGGCCACCTTCTGCTGATTTTCACACCACTCATTCATACTGGCCAGCGCCAACACAGCTGGCTCAAGCATCCCCTCAGGAATGTGTTCTATACACATGTGAATTGTTTAGCACTGTACAGCTATGCCATATAGTGCCAGGACTGTGCTAACAGTTCTGACTTTCTGGGAATACTTATCCAATTTAAATTAAGATCTTACTGGCAAGTACTCTTAATAGCCTCTAGCAAGAGCTTAAGAAAGTAACCAATAAATGTTTATGAGAGAGTGGAATGTCACTGAGCAGCAGGGCACGTGATAGTAAGCAGTACTGGGATTTATAAAAGAGAAACCATCTAGGGTGTGATTTGTGTGGTTGGCTTAAACAGCAAAAAAAAAAAAGCAAATTCCATTATGCAAAATATTCTTTCACTTTGCAGTCAGCATAACTGGAACTACAGCTTGTGGTAGAAGCCAGCGTTGCCTCAGACTGCATCCATCCTCTCCCAAGCTGCAGGGAAATCTTTTGCTATTCATTCTTGTTCCATTAGACCCTAATTACAGTGAAGTCCGTCTGTTATACATAAGATGTGACTACTTATTTAACTGTTTATAATTGATTTATTTATATCAAAGTAGCACCTGGACATTCCAGTGAAAATTTAAATCTTACTGTGCTTCTTACTGTGCAAATACATTACAAGAAATAGACCCTGTAATCCCAAAATTTAGAACTGAAAAAAGACAGCTACACATACAGTAGCAACAGTAACAGCAGTGGTGAAATGAAACACCCTGGTCAGGTGATACAGCGAAGATGTCTTGGTTGGTTTCTTCATTTAGCCATAGGTATTGTTAGTAGCTTTCTGAAACTGACAATAGATGCCCATTTGCAGTTAATGACTGAAAATAGTGGTATTCTCATGTCATTATCCACTAATATCAGTCACTTTGGTTATCAAAATGTCTCAGCAAGAAACGAAGCTTACAGAGTAGCAGGGAGTGGTTTTTCCTTTTATCTCCTTGCTTCAGATCCTCCAGATGTAAAAGAAAGATATGTTATTTGGAGAAAGGAAGGCTAAGCTATCCATTTCTGATATCCATGAATCAGAAAGAACATTTGCTGATAGCATGTTGTAAAATTCACCTGTTTCTCTATAGAACTATGGTAAGAAAATCATAAAAGTCACGCGCTTCATTCCCCACTGTGTTTTTCTTTATGTGACCTCTGTGAAACAATATTTAGGAATTAAATAAATGGTGTTTTAAATGACACGTTGATGAAACCATGCAAATGTGAAAGGTCTGCTTTCTCTTTCTTACACCTCTGGTGGTTGTTTTCACTGTACTACTCTCTTGGGGCCTTTAAATTCTCAAATAGACTGAAACCCTTCATATTGTTGTTGCCAACGCAACACGGCCTTCCAAATAAGACTAACACCCTTGCCATTTGATTTTTATAAGCCTATACTGTCATATTCTCATTTTATTAGAATGTGGGATTTTATCAGTGTTTTACAGACATTACACAAGCACTGGCTGTCCTTACTAGTTATGTACCATGCATACAACTTCACTTTCCTTACTGTGAAATGACATGATGGATCTATTAACACAGATACATAAAAACCTTGCAGTGCTGATAAGCTCTTTTCCATTCCAGAGAAGACTGCATTTTAGCAGTGGATAAAATATAATCATCACATATGCATAATTCCTTAGGCTTTCTCTAAGTATTAGCTATTTTTAAATTAATGTTAACAGCCTGTGCTCCTCCAAACATGTCAGCAATGTATATAACTAAGAAATCCACGTTCTTTCAACAGCTGCATAGCTTCACTCTTTCAAAAGATCTTTTACACACAGTGCTCTTTAATCCTCCTGCATAGCATCTCTCACCCCTTACCTCATTCCCATTACTATTTTTAGATGCCAGAGATTCAAACATATTCTCTAAAATGGAAGATTGCATTTGGTGTAGGATACAACAAGGCCAGCTGAAAAATACAGCTGCTTAGATCCTAGCACATGCAAGTGTGAAATCACTCTAGAGGCACATTGGGCCAGTCAGAATCAAGTAAGTGATTTAGCTTCAAATGTTCCAGTCAATTTTAAAATAACATTTGTAGAGCTCTGGGATGCTGCTGGACTGCAAAACATACCAGCAGATAAGGGCAGCAGGGCTTTCAAAATCCTCTTTGTCTCATGTCACAAGAGCCTCAAGATATATTTAGTATAAATTATTGATGTATTGTTAGTATTATAAAGCATTTTAAGCATTTTTCTAAATATTTGGAAATTTTAGAATTTTAAAACTCTTTCTAAGACTTATTTACATTCCTGAGGTGAAAAGAAAAAAAGAAATACATGGCAGGCCCATTTGCAGCAATGCTTACATGACTGTTTGTATTAGAGAAGAGCATTACAAAAAGAGGAAAGTATCAGAACTTACAAGCTTCGAATGATTTAATGCTGAAAGTGAAAACGGAAAGACAAACATCTTTTTCCCAAAATATTTCTCGTCTTCTCTAAAACAAACTCCAATTTGTATCTGAAAAATACTTCCGATGTAGTTCAAGTCCTCATATAAAAAAATCACACAAAATACATATTTTATGTTCTCTGGTGCTTTCAGGAAAAAAGTTTCTCTGTCACAGAGTTTGAGGCTTAAGGCCAGCTAGAAAGCATGGCAGCTGCTCAACAACTATTTGAGGTGAACTGCAGACAGAGGTACTTTTATCCATGGAAATTCACCCCTCCCTTTTCAAACCAGAAAAACAGGCAAGATGCCAGGAGCTCCAGGCTATGAGCATGTTTGTGAAGGGGGAATTCACCTGCCAAATCATGAGGTCCCTCAGGACTGCACGACCTTCCACACCCTCTCTTCCAGAACACACTCTGAAACAGCTTCTGCCTGTGTTGCAGCCTGGAAAGATTAGAAACTGTGATCTATTCCCATGATCCTTCCCTGGACTTTCCCCACTAATGCTCTTTGAGCCTATTCTGTGTCCTGCATAATAACGCACTACGCACACACAGAGAGACCTATCCTGTAGCTACACTACCCACAGACTCTCTTACCACAGATGGACAAGGTTCAGAAACCCCTGTGATAGCTTTCTACCTACACTGACTTCAGTCTGTTCAGAACTGATACAGGACCTGATCTGGATCAATCAGCTGATGAAAAAACTGGGAAGGCAGACTTCCTGCTACCAATATTATTTAACCACAAAGTTCAGATTGATGTTTTTATTTTATTTCTTATCCGCACTTCCTAGGCTTGAAACAGAACTGTTTCACTGCAAATGTAGTAATCTGGCTGCTGAGAACGCTCCTTAAAATAATCCCACCTCGGTGCAACTTGAGAGTGGGCCGCAAAATGTGCAGTGGAAAGCAGCAGTTTTTCTTCTTTCTGACATTACACCACAAAGGTGAAGTACAGCACCACCCTCATCACCCTTAAGAGTAAACCACTTCAATGTCAACACGACTTCAACATAGTTTCACTGGTTTCACGACACTGCTAAGCACATGGGAAGTTTGTGCTTTCCAGCATTGTGATATATTGATTCATATATTTAGAATATAAATCCTCTACGTTGTAGCAGAGGGCGCGGACGCCAGGCCACTGACACAAAGCAGTACCACAAAATGCAGAATTAATCTTTACAATTTAAAGATTCTACAAGCCCTCTTAGCATGCAAATTTGGCACTCTTCCAAACCAGGAGAAAAACTACAGATAACAGTGTTTTGGTTTGCTTTTTTAACAATTCTTATTATCCTGGAATTGAGCACTATTTTACTCTTCCTGTAAGCTGAAGCGGTTGTTTGTTTTCTAAATTGTAATTGTCAGACATGGTTAGCATGGTTTTCATGAATGCAGAGCTGTAAGAGGCAGCAGAGAAGACCTGGAGTACTTCCTCAGAACAGGCTCTCCAGAATAGGCTTCTGCTTTTATGGCACAGCCAAAGCAATGCGAGGTAGGATGATAAACAGTGGCATCTAAGACACGTCTGGGATCACGAAGAAGTGCAACCATCAAAGAAACCCCTTATGAAACATGTTATTCCAGTGGTATATTGTTCCATTATAGTCCAAAAAAAAAGAAATCAGCATTCTTTGGAAATGTGCTGAATGTGAGGAAAATGGAACATTCTTCCCCATCTGCTGGAAATACTCTAAAGTAAATACGGACGCTGAGTACTGGGCAGAAATACTGGAAGTAATTTTTTAAAATAACAAAAAAGCAGACGCCAATGGAGGCCCCTAGTCAACCTCCTAGGCTTAGCACTGGAAATAAATTATGGTTTGGGAAACTAAATCTACAGATAGCTGCCAGATGGTTAATCATGGTTAGTGGAGAACACCAAGGGCTTTGCTCGATGATTTGGCTTAGCAAAATAACAGATGTCCCAAAAATCTGAAAATTTTACAGATTCTGAAAGGTCTGCAGTCAGTAAATTTATACAGTCTGGCTTACAAATTCAAACCTTTCATTTAAGTGCATATCAGACCTCACTTAAAAGTTGATTGCTGCCTAGGCAATATAGGCTGCTATGAAAAGCCTTAACAAACTTCTGTCTGAGGGGAACGGTGCAGTGTTTGACTCTGCTACCAGCATACCACAACAAACATTAGACTAAAATGACAAAACTACCAAATCTTATTCTTGCGTTACCAGTTGCTGGGCTAAGGAGCATTTCCCATAACAACATTAGACGACACCATGTTTGCTGTACCTGCTGTAGTCACCTCAAGTCTTTAAATACTTGGTAGGTACAAGTAGGCAAGTACTATCATCAGCAAGAGTTCAGAAAAGTGACCTAGGAAATATAACACATTAAAAACAATTAAAGAAACACATTTGTTTTTCACAAGAGAGTGAGTTGTATGCCCATTTTACAAATTTAATCAAAAACTGACAGAAACCCCAAGAAATAGAGTGCAAGAAATAGAGAAGACTGATATGTCGAAATTTGGTGGTGTTTTAAAGCAATTTATTGCTTAAAGCAGCTTATTTTCAGCTATTTATAACATACTTTGTGTAACATAAATAATAAAAGATATTTTTTCTTTTTCTTGCAGAAGCTAAAAGTTATACATTACCCAAAATATGGCTGACAGAGCCACAATACGCTCTGTATCTCTGCAATAATGTTGTTACTTGCCTTTTCCTCCTTTTGACCTTGACAATTTGTGGCCTTTTTCAGACAACTGACATTGCTGTTGTTATCTCCAGTTCCTTTTTTAGCACTAGGGTTTGACTTGAACAGGAAGTGGATTTGCCATGTTTCCTTTCCTTTCCTTTGAAGTATGTCCGTGTTAGTCAGTCAAACAGTAAGCACCCTGTCCCTGTTTTCTTGTTTTTTCATTTCACTTCATGAATATACTGGAGCTTCCTTTCATAAAGGAACTGACACTAGTGCCATCAGCAATGTTTCAAAAATCAACAGTAACTGAAAAGATACACACTGTAAAAAATGTATTGTTAAAGGCTCAAAATGTAGAAGACCTGTTACCGTGACTCTTCTTTACATTTTTAGTTAGATCTCACTTGCTTACCTATTTCTGAAAAACCCAAGATGAAAACTGACCTTGTGAAAGACAATGGAAAAAATGTAACTTTGGTGAGATCAGAATTTGCCTCTACTTTTACACATTAAGCTTTTCTGAAGAAACTCTGTTTTTCAGTCTCCATTTACACATGGGCAACTTTCACAAAACATTATTTGGGCATCACATTTTTTGTGCCCACAACAGATGAAATTCCCTTACAGAAAATGAATTCTGGCAAAGGGATGTAATTATTTGTCTGCATTTTAGAATCATCTGCAAAAAATTAGTTCTCCAAAACTAGCACATATAGATCAACCTCACTTAACACAGATCCATTGCATTAACAATATAAAGTCTCATACAGGGTAACAAGGTTTCTGCTGAGGTAAGGATTTCTCTTACCAGATACAGACTTTATATATCTTGGAACAATTTTTCTCCTCAGGTAACTTTAATCACTACGGAAAAAAGAAAAAAAGAAAAGAAAAAAAAAAGGATACCACTGGATCTTGAAATAACTCACTTTTGTATTCCCTGTTGTATAGCAGTATTTTATAAAGTTTATGATAGTTCAAGATACTTTCACAATGATTCCTTACATCTGCAGATCTGCAGGTAATTCAAAATGTCTCGCCTGTTATAATTGCAAATAAGTATTTTCTCCTTATTAATTTCCGAGCAGCAACCTCTCTTAAAAGCACAGTGACAGGTTTATTTCCACTCCTTCATGAATCTGAGTTTCATCCTCCCGTTACTTTAGTACGGGATACCAACTTCACTCTAAGTATGGGCTATAACCTCTAAAATCTTTTAACTGGTGTGTAAGTCAAGTTGTAAGTTAAAGATGAAGTGCAATAATTCTTACAACAATTCATATTCTTCAGTATTTTCCTGCAAATCATTACAAAGTCATGGTACTGATAACTTACGTTCCCTATAAACAAGAGGGGTTAGGGGATCAGCAGAACCCTGCAGAATTTGACAACTGGAGTCCAGTCCAACTGTTACTGAACTCAACAGCAAACTCCTATTGATTTAAATGAAATCAGAATTAGGATTAATATACACTCATACTCATGCTTAACTTTCTAATAGTGGCTGAAGATTTAATTCCCCAGAGAACAACTTTACCCTACAGGGTCAATAATAAAACACGTGTAAGCTTTGCTGGTCTAGAATTTCATCAGTAAATTTCACTTCACAGTTCAGGAATTAAATCAGTTAGCCCTTAATATGACGAAAATCTAGCTATTATTCTTCAATATATTCATACCATCAAGATGACTTCACATTACTACCAATGAGAATACTGAAAATATACCGGTCATGTTAACTTTAAGTTGTTCTGAGCAAAAAAAAAAAAACCAACAAGAAAACAACAGTTGTAAGGTTATTACCAACAGAACTTGTTCATCTAAGAGCAAGCATCCATGATATAAAAAGGAAGACAAAAATCCTAAATCATGACCTGAAAAACTTCTACTTAGATTTTTTTTTTCTCTTGGCAGTTACTGTTGGAGTATTATGTTAAGTCACATTCCTTTTCTCAAGAAAAGCATAATTGATTAATGAGCAGGCAAAAAGTTGTTTCCCGAGCTGGCTGGAAAAGTACCTTCTTAGAGCATAGAGCATAGCACATACTCACAAAAAATATGTCAGTTACCACTTCATAGCTATCAGGCTTACAGTGTGTGAGCCAATAAGCCTAATCTTGATCTGGATCCAACTTTGGATAATTAACTTCTTCCTGCCTGCAAAATCCCCCTTACAGAATCAGCTGGATACCATTTAAGGCTTCACATTATTAAACAATTGTTACATTCACCAGACATGGCTGAATTCAATCATCTGTCAAAGGAACTTCTTAGACACAGAAATGAGACTGAAGTTTCTGTCTTCAACCCAAACCTTTTTTTTTTTTTTTTCCTTAAGGCCATGGACAAAGAATTACTGCTTATAGAGAAAAGAACTGTGTGAACACTAAGAAGAGTTTCCTCTCATCCCTCAGATACAAGGGTCAGCAACTTATCAAGGATTATATGTCAGATTGCATTTTTCTTTTGTAAGTCAGTGGTTGAACTTGCTGGAAGGAACTCAGCAGGAGCCAGGAACTGCTGCTTCCCAAAGGGCAGGATCCCATCACCATACAGTCGATAGCTCATCTGCTTGTGAGGTACTGGATTCTGGCCGCCACCAAGTCCTAACTCAGGCAGTGAGGGCAGTAGCTTGTTAATCACACCTTCCTTTTCTTCCCTGTTTCCATCTGCTTCCCGTACTTCTGTCTGTGGCAAGGGTTCCCACACATCACAGGCTGTGATACCAGCCCACCCTAGCAAATTTGCCTCCTGACACTGAGACCTTCCCTGGACAACACTAAATAAAGCCACATGCAAAAGTCAAGAAAAGGAAACGCAGTGGAGCAAGCAAGGAAAAAATATTTTTTTTTTACAAAAAGCTCTAAAGGAAGACAAGGCAGGAAAAGAAGAGCCTGACAACTAAAACACTGCAGGAGAGCAGAGACATCAAATATGAGGTCAATCCTGAGAACACTAAATGTTTTAAGAAACCTTAAGCTACAAATAACCTGCAAAGCAACTTTAGACCGTAACTTACACAACATTTGAGGAGCTTTCCCAGGCGTGGGAGTGGTACCCAATGGCACTATAAGCCAGCTTTTTTCAAAATGAGATATGGAATACTTCTTTACACTAAATATGTAATTGCTCCAAAGCAGATGGGATACTTACTGTGAATGTATTGCTGGATTTCCAGGCATCCTACGATTCCATGATTAATGGTCATCTGAGTCTCTATAAAGTGTGCATATTCTCAGTGATGCACAATTAAACTTGTAAGAAGGTATGCATAAATGTAACATTAAAAAAAATAATCCAAAATATGTTAAAGAAGTTTCTTTGCCCTAGGTTTCCCATAGCAGAGTCTCAGGCAATAAACAAAATAAAAAAATAATTTATTCTAGTGGTACAGCAGCAAGGACAGCCCAGGCTGGCAGCCTCTGGAGAAGGACCTAGAAGCAAGAAATACCTGGGCATCCACCCTCCATGTGCCTTGGACACGCCACCTGATTCAATGGTAATTTGTAGTCTGAGGTCTTCTTGTTCCTTATGGGNATAGCAGAGTCTCAGGCAATAAACAAAATAAAAAAATAATTTATTCTAGTGGTACAGCAGCAAGGACAGCCCAGGCTGGCAGCCTCTGGAGAAGGACCTAGAAGCAAGAAATACCTGGGCATCCACCCTCCATGTGCCTTGGACACGCCACCTGATTCAATGGTAATTTGTAGTCTGAGGTCTTCTTGTTCCTTATGGGATTCTTTCTCTGTCTCCAGGCAGGTCCAATAACTGTTCTTATCTTGTCAAGGCACATCCTCCATTGATGGCATGTTGTGATCATTGATGGCATGTCGTGATTTCGGGAACACAGGACTAAGTTCTCTTCCAGTAATTTTACTTTGCAGTAAAGTATCTTCTAATGCTTGGGAAAACTGCATTTTTAGAAGACTCTAGTGTCTGAATTTGTGAAAATATTTACTTTATAGCCAGGTATGGTATGAAGATTTCAAGGTCTCAGTGTTTTTGCGCTAGTAAAGTATAGGGATGAGAAGAAGTGAGACCCGGGCACTTGACCCAAGCTGGCCAACAGGACTTATTTCATACCATTCAATATAAATTAAACATCACATTCAATATAAATTAGGAAGTTGAAGTTTGCTGAGGATTTCTCTCTCTTCTATGACGGCTGTGATCCTGAGAACTTCTTGCCCCGGTGCTGGACCCCTGAGGCCTTCCCCTCCTCCTGAAGCCATAGCGCTCACAGTGTCCAACATTTGCTGGCTCCTGCTGGGAGTGCACAGCTTCCTACTGATATCACAGAACCACAGAATGTTAAGGGTTGGAAGGCACCTCTGGAGATCATCTGGTCCAAACCTCCTGCCAGAGCAGGGCCACCTACAGCAGGTTGCACAGGATGGCATCCAGGCGGGTTTGGAATGTCTCCAGAGTCGGAGACTCCACCACCTTTCTGGGCAGCCTGTTGAAGTGCTCTGCCACCTTCAAAGTAAAAAAGTTCCTCCTCATATTCAGATGGAACTCCCTATATTCGAGTTTATACCCATTGCCCCTTGTCCTGTCACTGGGCACCACTGAAAAAAGCCTGGCCCCCTCCTCCCGGCACCCACCCTTTGAGTATTTGTAGACATTGATGAGATTCCCCCCTCAGCCTTCTCTTTTCCAGACTAAAAAGACCCAACTCCCTCAGCCTTTCCTCGTAAGAAAGATGCTCTAGCCCCCTAATCATCTTTGTGGCCCTTCACTGCACCCTCTCCAGCAGTTCCCTGTCTTTCTTAAACTGGGGAGCCCAGAACTGGACACAGTACTCCAGATGTGGCCTCACCAGGGCAGAGTAGAGGGGGAGTATGACCTCCCTCCACCTGCTGGCCACATTATTTTTAATGCACCCCAGGATGCCACTGGCCTTCTTGGCCACAAGGGCACACTGCTGGTTTGTGGTCATCCTGTTGTCCACCAGGATTCCCAGGTCCCTCTCTGCATATCTGCCTTCCAGCAGCTCAGTCCCTAACCCGAACAGGACTGGACACAGGACTGGACCCAGCAGTGACCCACATTATGCTTTCTTTTATTTTCCAGTGAATGCATAAGTTTCCTAAGTACCTAAATATATTGTTTGCTACAGATACCAATTATTTAATTCCACCAGTGTCGCTGGTGGAAGCTACACTACAGTTTAGCATGCCTGAGCAATGTGAAATTACTTCTGAAAGCCCAGATGCTCCTTTGTTCTACTTCATTCTATTGCTTACTTCATTGTATATACATCCCTTTTGTGCTACACCTTCATGTACAAATTCCTATACTCCTTGTATCCCTTAGTTACACATTCACACACAAATATTCCTAGCATACTGAATTTTGTTAGTGTTTTTTTCAATTGTTCCTATTCTCAAGACTTCATTCCTTCATCACATGAAGTTGTTACTCTTTCTCATGAATGCACTCACTTTTGGTGACATTACTCTATCAATAAAATACTCAAAACTGAATATATTTTGTTCGTGTAGCCTTAACTGCTCTGAATAGCATCAGTCAATTTAACTGTAAGGCAGCAGTGAATGAGGGATTCTCTAATACAGAACTTGGCTTCAGTTTTAATGATGAGAATGTACTTCCCCATGAGTCCCACAGTCTTTACTTGTAGCAACAGGTTCCAGTCTTTTGTGTTTTTTAACAGCTCAAGCAGAAAATTTCAAGCACAAAGCTGTCAAGAACCCTTTTTTAAAACACGTCACTTCAAGGCAATTAACTATATGTCATTGCTGATAGCTTTCTTCCTGGAAATCAAGTGGTATCTCACTGTATTG
Source organism: Chionis minor (assembly GCA_013398295.1). Lineage (NCBI taxonomy): Eukaryota > Metazoa > Chordata > Aves > Charadriiformes > Chionidae > Chionis > Chionis minor. The sequence goes on along the minus strand of VZSF01009829.1, from coordinate 928,334 downwards.
ATTTCTGTCTAACAGTAGGTATAGCATGGAAAAATACAGGCAGGATTTGTCAGTAGTTTGCCTGTAGCAGATTTCTTCTCTCTAAGCTCCATATACACTGTTTCTTCAGTAAGTCTCTACAGTCCTATACTGAGAAGTCACAAGCTGTAGCATCAGAAAGCCAGTGTTTCCCACCATAACGACAGGTTAATTCATACACAGCATGCTACAACAGAACAGGTCTTCAGAAGCTGGGTGTCACCCTGATGTGTGAATTCACAAGAAGGAAATTTAGAGTTGTTAAAGAAAGTCAAGCTGAAATATTTTCTACTGCATACAGGTTCTTAAACCACAACCACCCTGCTGAGCACTTTCCAGTATTACACAGCGTGACTAGCAGTTATGAAACACAGAAACTTGAAGCACAAATTTGTTGTTTGTTACTACAGATTCTGTTTGTGCACAGGAATGTGACAGTTGGTACCTCACTGTTTTAAGTTATGGCAAATTTGTCAATGGGGTGTTGTTCTGTGATCCTGCTTTCCCCATACAAATTAAGTATACCTTGCACTTAAAGAAATGATGAACAGGTCAGCAATAGCTCTTCATGTTTAGAGTCATTCCACTACTTAAGACCAGCCCCCACAGAGCCAAATTTTAGCTTTAGTCTGGAGAGGTCCACCCTGCGATGGAGCAACCATGGAGTGGAGCCTGGAGTCAAGCACCCCCTGTGCTGTCTCGGCTACACTCTGCAGTTGAGCTCCAAGAACATGAGCTCCACTTGAAACTTTGTGCCTTGTAAGCCAATTATCATACAAGCTGAAGAGGCATGTCACCTGATTTTGGGTTTTAACAAAGTGATGCGGCATCCTGGGCTGCATCAAAAGCAGTGTGGCCAGCAGGGTGAGGGAGGAGATTCTGCCCTTCTACTCCGCTCTCATGAGACCCCACCAGTATGGAGCGCTGTATCCAGCTCTGGAGCCCCCAACATAAGAAGGACGTGGACCTGTTGGAACAGGTCAAGGGGAGGGCCACAAAAATTATCAGAGGGATGGAACACCTCTCCTATGAGGACAGGCTGAGAGAGCTGGGGTTGTTCATCCTGGAGGAGAGAAGGCTCCAGGGAGACCCTATTGTGGCCCTTCAGTATCTTAAGGGCACCTACAAGAAAGCTGGAGAGGGACTCTTCACAAGGACATGTAGTGATGAGACAGTGGGTAATGGTTTCAAAACTGAAAGAGGGTAGACTTAGATTAGATATTAGGAAGAAATTCTTTACTGTGAGGGTGGTGAGACTCTGAAACAGGTTGTGCAGAGAAGCTGTAAATGCCCCATCCCTGGAAGTGTTCAAGGCCAGGTTGGATGGGGCTTTGAGCAACCTGATCTAGTGGGAGGTGTCCTTGCCCATGGCAGGGGAGTTGACAATCTTTAGGGTCCTTTCCAACCTAAACCATTCTATGATTCTGTGATTCCATTTGGTTGGTTGCAACAGTGGGTGCTTGGCTCAGTGAACTTTTACCCCTTTATCACAAAGATTGCAAACACCTACTTAGTCTAGGGAAACAGCAATATCCTCGTATCTTCCTCAAAAGGAAGTAATGAATTATGAAGCCTGTTTTTTGCTGCCACTGAGCAGCTCGTGTTTGGTAAATCATAAAACCGGGAAATGTTGTAATCCTCACTAAATCATTTCCAACAGTTACATCATTATCCTGGTTTCAGCTGGCATAGCGTTAATTTTCTTCCTAGTGGCTGGTACAGCACTCTGGTTCAGATTTAGGATGAGAATAATCTTGATAACACACTGATGTTTTAGTTTTTGCTGAGCAGTACTCACACTAAATCAAGGACTTCTCAGCTTCTCAGACTGTCCTGCCATCAAGGAGGCTGGGGCTGCACAAGAAGCTGGGAGGGGACACAGCCAGGACAGCTGACCCAAACTGGACAAACAGATATTCCATACCATATGACATCATGCTGAACAGTAAAACTGGTGGGACTTGGGGGTGGGAGAGGAAGGTATGGGGGTGGCCATATGGCACCATATGGTATGGGGCAGTGGCCACTGCTTGGGGACTGGCTGGTGATCAGTCAGCAGGTGGTGAGCAACTGCATTGTGCATCACTTGTTTTGTATATTCTTTTACCATTATTATTATTATTTCCCCTTCCTTTTCTGTCCTATTAAACTGTCTTTATCTCAACCCACGAGTTTTACTTTTTTTCTGATTCTCTCCCTGATCCCACTGTGGGGAGAGTGAACAAATGGTTGTTTGGCGTTTAACTGCCTGTCAGGTTAAACCCCAATGATCATCCATTTTTTCCTTGCTGCTGCTTCCAAGCCTGCCTCCCCTCTTCTTCTTCAGGGGACTTTACCATGACTTCAGTGACATACAAGGCTATGGCTTCAACACAAAAGTCTGCCACTGTTTTGGCCACACAGGCCAAAAGACTAGTCCTCTCCACTCCTGGGGGAAAAAAATGACTCTTCTTAACTGTTAAACAATGTCAGAAGATGGAGATCCACCTTGAGAATAAGGACGCCGAACGCCCATATTCCTAAATTCAAGTTCAGGACAGTGATACAAGCTGAGATAACGTCATCACTTCAGCAAGAATTTTGGATGTGTCACTGAACCTCCCAGATGAATAGTTCCATATAGTGATTCAGCCATCTCACGGAAAATGTCTTTGACTTGTCATGAGTCAGAACATTGCTATTAAAGGGTCTCGTTATTTGGCTTCTCCATGACTTTGAAAACCTTTCCCAAAAACCCTGTTCTGACAGCGACCCATCTCCAAGAAATCCACATGTATCCAGGACTAAGGAATCTTTTCACACCCCTGATGTATCTATGGGATGCTTCATGTCCTTATACCAAGATAACAATATATTCCAGAAAGACCTTTTCCTCTCTGTGGCACCTCTATTGCAGGATTCAGTAGATTCTGCATTGACTGTAGATTTTGTCACAAAACTTGTTGCAGAATTGCTGAAGTAATCCATAGAGTTGTACAAGTTTGCTCCTAGGGAATCTCTAACAGCATCTCTACAAATACCTCTGTTCCTACAGTCAAGCAGCTACCCAGAAACCTTTGCCAATCACTGAATGCTTTTCAAGCATTACTGCCCATCTCAATATTCCCAAGCTACACCCTTCTTAGAATCATAGAATCACCTAGAAGACACCTTTAAGATCACCAAGTCCAACCATCAACCTAACACTACCAAAATCACTTATGAACTATGTCCCTCAGCACCACGTTTACCCATCTTTTAAATACCTCCAGGGATGGTGATTCCCTCACTTTTCTCCTGGGCTTGAAAAAACAGAGGGCATGAAGGCATGTTCCACCCACTTATAGCCTAGCTGTGCCTCACAGGAGCTTGATGAAAATATCCTAGAGAGCCCTGATCTGAGCACTGTGTTGGAACACAAACTGCAGTGTAAATGAGCAGATAGATAATTCATCTCAAAGACCTTCCAATTCCTGACAATTAAGTTCCTTTTATTCTTGCTTCACGTGTTTACTGAATTCAATAGACTAACTTATTTCATATAATGCTTAAATCAATGTGTATATTAAAATGCTCATTTGTGGGAATATTCTTAAAATGTGGGTAGAATTTTGAATTTCTCTGGGTATTTCAAATGTATTATTAAATTACGGTTTACATTACCTATGTATCAGTACTATACTACATATACACCACAGTATACACCAGTATATTGTGTATCAACAGGGAAGAATATAATGCAGTAAATCAAACTAAAGGGACTTCCAGGAAATCATCCATGTACAGAAAAGGCACTTCAGAACATGCTTGAAGGGCTTAATTGTCTTCTTTACCTGGGATCCCACATGTCCTGATTCTGTCAAATGGCAGTCATAATGCTATTAACTTGTTTTCACCTGTTTGCAGCAGAAAACATGTAATGATGTTATAAGAACAGTCAGATTTTTGGTGTGTTATTGAAAGTACAGCCTGCGTATTTTTAAAGGCCACAGTCCTGACAATTTATTTTGTACTCCAGGCTACCAGACCCTGTGCCAGAATGTAAGTATTTACAGCTCCCATGGACCACATTGTTTAAGCCAGCAGAGGTTTTGTTTTGCCCAGTGTTTGTGACCACAGTTGAGTTTCACCTTCACCATCAAGATTCAAAATGAAGCATTTATTACCAGAGAAGATGCTGACACAGAACTAGAAATCACTGCAACATGAACAATCCTCCTGTTAGATTAAAAACTTAGGTTTCGTAAGCATAAAAACAAAACTCAGTCCACTGAGTGATGTAGCATAAATGCCCAAAATACTCAGTCCTACCCGGGAAAGAAGATTAATCAGACCACATTTGGGGTAGATAGTGATCATTTAAGCAAAATATATCTTACCACATTTAATTCCACTCACTTCCATTTGCAACAAAGATGTCAGATTATTTCCTCTGGGTAGCACAAGGCAAGCCAAACAGCAGCCCTGACTGAGAATTACTGGACTAACAAGATCAACTAAGTGATCAACAGGGGCTACTGCAACTGTCTTCAGGTCGCCCACAAGGACAGTGGCTACCCCACCATCCATGTCACTATTGCAGTTAGGTCTGATGGAAGATACAGGACTGACTTGCACCTGCTGCTGATACCACAGAGAAAAGGGACTCAGTCTGTCCATAAGCCTGTTTCTTTATACTTTTGAGGTATATTTCCATGCATCTAGAGTTTGCAAAAGCTTCTCAAGGGGAGGTAAGGTACATAGGCAAGCATGCTGTCATCACTTTCCAAACCTACAAAAAATATTTGGGAAAGCAACTCATCTTAGAAGAGCTCACACACTACTGAATATAGCAACTAAATTGTTACTATATTAATGCTATACAGAAAAATTAAGTACAATTGCAAATTGTTTTGCTCTTCTGTGCAACTTTCAGCTATGTGGAAATGGTTTTACATTAAGTCTATAAATAGCCTGTGAAATACAAGAGCTCTTGCTTATTTGAAAAGTTACAATACATGTCATATGTAAGTGCAGCCTGAGACGGGATTGGTTTTGAAGGGGAGGGGGGAGGTGTTGTACAAATTCTGGCAGTAAACTAGGAATCGCTTCAGGCTATCTGATTTCGGAATGAGAATGTCACAAGAGGCTTTCTGTTAGCTGGGGGAAGGGGGAAGAGTTGAGCACCTACTCCTGGAATGTCTACTTAGCAGCAGAACTCTAATGATCTTACAGGACACAAAAGATATGCTAAAACAAGAGGAAAAAAAAACCCACATTATTTTTTCGGTCCCTCCAATTGGAGCCTGCTTCCACTTAACCTTTTGTTGCCCAACACCGACTTTTTTGAGGGTACTGAAGCATGTGTAGCTTCATACAGACTGAAAACCTACCCATTATACATGATTCTCAAGCTGTAACCCTACATCAGCCTTAAGAGCAAACACAGCAACCGTAAACTTAAGAGAAAGCAAAAGTGACAAATTGTAACGCTAAAGTACTTTTTTTTGTAATGAAAAAACGGTGAAAGTTATTCCCCAGATGTCAGTTTTCCTGATACATTAAGAAGGGTTTGAACAGAGAAGATGGAAAGGACTGGGTCTATTAAGTGTAGAGACCACCAATGGGAGAAACAGCAACACTACAAGCATCTAAGATTGCTGGAAAAAGCATGTGCTATGAGTAGGGACACTGAAGTAATAAATTTAATCTGCAGGTTAGATAAAGACCCATCAGAAACTATTTAAGTATAGTCGATTTTCTCTTGAGGAAAGTGGAAGAACTAAATAACCTCTGAACTGCCCACCCAGCTTTATTTTGTTACGTAAAAAATACACAACATTCTCAGAGTTAGTAACAAAAATATTGGGGGGGGGGGGCATATTAAGCCATCTCAGAAAGTAAAACTAACAGAATCAGCGACTTGTACTAAACCTGTGAGAAGTAGGTTATCTTCCACTTTTTCCTAAATTCTTAAATCTTTTCTCGTTAGCAGCTCATGCCAGCCAGTGTTTGAAACAGGATAATGGATGAGATGCCCTATTTGCCCAGCCAATCTGCCTACTCCTCTAAAGAAGTAATTAAAAATATAATATAGCTCATATCCCACTCAAGCCCGAGGACAATCTAAGAAGCATATAGGCAAACGCTTAAAGCGTATGGCAGGAAGCAACTTGGGCATGCATCAGTGATACCTGGTGCTTTCCTGACTAGAAACAGCCTGCTTTGACATTCTTAGCACAGTGTAAGCTTGTGGATGCGGCACTGGAATGCGTTCCTTCTCACTTGAGAACTGGAAAAAAATAATCTGAAATGAAGAGGACATTTTAGGAGTACGTGACTGCATCCCATGTCCTGAAGTAATTTTCCAGGGTTACTGAATGGAGAAATGTACAGGGGTAACTAACCATCCAGATGAGCCAGAGCCTCCCCTGGACCCCGATCATATGCACGGTTTATACCAAGGACCACTTCCTAGCAAACCAGCCTTCCAAAAACACCTTTTCCAAGGGCTACTCCCGATAGCAGCACTTCGCTAGCACTGCGGCGGGTGATCAGCCTGCTCTCCAGCCGCTGGCGCTCCCAGGGGAGCCTTGCGAAACGCCGGGAAGGCTGCTCGCTCCTCAGGCCCGCCGGGGAGCGCGCCCCCACCGCGCCGCCAGCGCAGGCCCGGCCGGCGGAGGGCCGGGAGAAGCTTCCAGAGGCCTCGCCGGCGGCGCCCCGGCCCGGGGACGGCTGGCCTCCGCTAGCAGTGCGGCGCCTGCCGCCCGCCGCCCCGGTAAGAGCCGCGGGGGGCGACGGAGGT
>VZSF01009829.1:838134-921133 GCA_013398295.1 Chionis minor | reverse complement strand
GGCCGTAGCCGGGCTGGGCCGGCCGGGCCCCGCGCCGTGAGCGGGGAGGCCGGGGCGGGCGGGTGGGCGCTCGTCCAGGGCTGACTGGGAGACACGGGGGCAGGACGGCGGCCCTGCGCAATCCTTTGCCCATCCCTCGCCTTCCCTCCCGCCCCCGTCCGGCTGCAGCCTCGCCCGCGCCGGGAGCAGGCCTCCCCCCGAGCCGGGCCGGGCGGAGAGGGGGCGCGGGTGCCACCGCCCGCAGCGGCGCCGCGCCTCGCCTCCCCTCCCCTCCCCTCGGTGGCCGCTGACAGGGCTGGCCCGGCGGCGGCGCTTAAAATGCAACATGGCCTCGGCCGCTGCCTGGCGGCCGGGGCCTCCTCGGTGCGGGGGCCTGAGGGGCTGTCGAGGCCCTTTTCTTGCCGGTGCGCCCAGTACCGGCGGGGGGGGGTCCCCGTCCGCAGCCCCCTCCCCGGCCCGGTGCGGTTGTGCTGACCCGGCCGAGTGGCGCCGGGGGCAAGGCTGAAGATCATCCGGTTTTTTCTCTAGTGCAGCGGTTGTTAATGCCAACAGCCTTAACTAGTAAATGTGCTGCCACCCTCATGGTTTTTCAGTTCTCTTATAAACTTGGCCGTATTATCGGCAGGCGTTTTCTTGTCGAAAAGCATTGTGTTTGGTTGCCTTCACCACAAGTAGCCTTTTCGTGTTGCCTGTAGGCCAAAAGGTAGAGCACTGCCTGCCTTGGAAGAAAGGCACACTTTGTCTTACACCTGGCCCAGCTACCCGAGGGATTCCCTGAGGAATTAGGGAGGAGCGGTACAGCGAGCAGCCTGGGTCGTCTGCTGACTTCGGTGTGCTCCTGAGCCCCGTCCGCCCTTGCACAGGGTCTCTGATGCTCGTCCTAAAGCAGAAAGGTGTCATTATTTTCGTCTTGCAGCTGATGAAACAGAGGCACAAAGGAAAGCGGTCTGCCAAGTGTGCTGGCAGCACAGAGGAGAATAAATCCGAGTCTCGTTTTTCATCGTTGTTTTAGGCTGACTAGGAGATTGCCAGCTGGTGGCTGCTTGTTACTTCTGAGGCATTTCTGAAGGAGAAACCCATCAACAGAGTTACGTAGGGTTTATAACTTTGTCACTATTTATCTGTGCTGTTATGGGGAAGGGAGGAGGAAGGGGTCCACTTGTGAAAGACACCTGTAAGCAGTAACTTCTGAACATAACAAACATTTAATCTGTATGTTGGTATGTATCACAATAAGAAAGTAGGAGAGGATGATGAAAATTTGAGATTACTTGCTAGAATTTAAGCATTACAGATAAATATTTGGATCTCGTTTATGTGTCTACAAATGTGATCTCTTCAAGTAAAGCCTATATATACTTGGGGAGAGCGGGGGAAGATAACATGCACATCTAAGTCCGTACACAAAATGGAGATACACTGTCTCCTGTGTTGCTTCTCTAGTGAATTAATGCTAATGCAGTTTTATGAAAATAAATAAACCTCTTGGCCAGTTCTTTTAGAATGATTCTCATACTAGCAAGAACTGTCTAAATTAGAACAGGCATTCGTGGTTGTCAGTCTTGAAGGTTTGACGTTAAGATGAGAATATGGAATGCTAAGGCATTATTTTGTATAAATTCATTTGTTTTTTAGACTAAAGCTACTTGCTAGCTGAAAAAAAAAACCAGAGTATTTCAGAGAATATTATCTGCAATTTAAGAAGGTATCAGAAAGAATAATTTAATTCTTGCAGTCAAATATTTGATGTCTCTAATGAGGTATTTCAGTCATCTTAATCTGTGCTCTTTTGTTTGGATTTTTTATTGAGTGCTATACTAAAACCCCAGAGGTAGGCAGAAGCCTCCTTCAAGAGGCAAAGGAATGAGTAATGTGGATAAATGACTTAATCTGTTTGGTGAAAAGGATATAGATTTCATTTGTGTATAGGTATTTTGAATATGAAAATTAACTTCAAAATATTCTGTGCATATACTGTTATAAAAGATTTTCAAGTGGTTCTCTTAAAGGTGCTTGGGGTTTCCAAGAAGGAAGTAAGCTTGGAGGAAGGAAGGAAGCTTGCAGATTAAATACTCCTAATTAGCAAGCAGTTACATCTTCAGTAATCAAAATTCCTTGAGGATAGTTACAGCTTTTAGATGAGCTTTAAGTAGTACCTGGCTTGTTATAAAACCTCAAGCAGTAGCTGCTTCGTGTGCTGTTATGTACTGGTTCATTGCTCGCTCTGCCTGAGCTATGTGGATTCTCAGTGAGATTACCACTTGAAGCTGGAAGATTAGCTCTTCCTTTTTCTGAGGAATTTCTGGAAATCCGTTTGCCAGCAGCCTTTAGGCTTTTGTGATTGGTGTGGTGATGAGCCTTAATAGACCTAACACCTTCCTGTGGTGGTCGTGGTGTTATCTGTACTTCCTGACTTGCAAGCTGGCTTTGCTAGCAAGAAATGTTATTTTAGCTATTGTCTCTTAAACTTGAAATTGTCATTTGTAGGTCACTTGGACAGTAATTGTCGCCTCTCTGAAATGGACAGGTGGTGGTGACTCATCATTTAACATACACCTGTATTCATTTTAGGGAAGTTTTCATGATTTATGAAATAAGATTAATTTGTAAGACTTCTGTCTGTTCAGAAAAAGTAATAATATCCATTTTGCATCAATGCCTGACATTTCTTCAAAAACAGGTTCACAGGTTAATGATAAAACTTGATGCCATTGCTGCTTTATGCATGTAAACCTTGACTTCAGGGTCATTATTAACTTTTCATAGGATACTGCCTGAAGAATCACTTTAAAGCTCAGGCATAAGGGCTTAGTACTTTTCTTTCAACATGGTAGCAGGATGTGAAGAATAATTGAAGTCTCCTATGATTTAGAGATTAAATGGAATGATCTCATGGCATATGAGTTTCATATGTCTGTGGTTACTGAGGTAATCACAGCATTTTAACTGGGTTTTTCTCTTTAAGATGACATGTTCTGTGAGTTAAGGACTGTCACCAGCAGCAGTTATAAATTGACTGTGCTGGTTTTACTGTGTAGTATTTTGACAGACTTTAATCCTTTGGCAGACTTAACTACAAAAGTAACCTGGCAAACTGATAACATCAGTTCCTCTCTCTGTGTTCCTTTTCTCTTCATTTAGTGGTTCACAACAGCTACATAGTATAGATAAAATGTTGATTTGGCAATTTTTTTTTTTAGCAAAAAGCCCAAAAAGCTTCTGAACTGACTGGCTGATTTGGTGTAAATTCTGTATCGGGTTGAACTTAGATTCCTGAGACACTACACCAGTCTGTAAAACAGAAAATCCTGAGCTGTGCTGCATAATTGCAGAAACTCCTGAATTTTCTGCTGTCCAGACTTGTGACTTAGTCTGATAGAGAACAATGGGTGTTCAGCAGCCTTTCTTTTGAATGATGGCACTACACTTTGAAGTTTTGATATAGTTTATATGCAGGGTTTCTGCATCTGAGTGCCTTTATATGCTCAGATTAGAAAACACTGGTTTCCATAGAAGTATCTTCCTCACTCTAGTATGAAGTATGGCTCCTCAGTTTTTTAGTTACAAGCCACACCATACTTTTTTTTTTTTAAGGCTTTCATCTAGGCAAGATGGATGTAAGTGCTTAGTGTAACTCTGGTTCCTTCCTCTAGAATTAAGTTTTACTTAAGCTTTGGTCTTGTAAAAGCCAGGGACTAATGTTTTGAAAGATAGCACATGTTAAAAGGAATTGGAATAGCTCCTTTCTGGGTTTGGACGTGTGCAGGTTCAGTCTTCTTCAGACTGCATTGATCAGCGGGGGGTGGGAGTAAAATACATCAGAACAGGCTACAAGCAGATATATACTGAACTTTAGCGTGATTTTGACATTATAGTTGCAGGTGCTTGTTTCCTCTACTGTAGGTGGGTGAGCTTTCCACTTAACTTTCCATTGCAAGTGATGGAGCATGACTCTTGGTTCTCTTGCCTTTCAGGAGCTGAGTGTGATTAAGTACTATAAAATGTAGAGGGTTTCTTTCCTCCCTCAAAACAGGTACTTTGCAAAATGCAAAGTAGTAGAGATTTGGACTTCAGCTTCCCATGTGTAAATGAATCTGCTCAGGACAACTGAAATGTTGTATTCCAAATCTGGGAGACAGATGAATATAGAAATGGCACTTATTTAAAAATATGGTCATCTTATTTTGATTCCTTAGGAAAAAAATACACTTTATAGCAAAATATGTGATAATGCTATATTATTGTTTACTTCTGAGTTGGTTACTGCTTTTTAAGTGTTTGCCTTTTTGTTCCTTCAGATGCTTCACAGTATTTTATTAACCTGAGCCATACTTCATATGACTCCATATGATTTTAACACCAGCAGTTCTTGAATAGTTTAGTGGTAATATTGTTTAACTTGAAACAAATCACTACCAAAAAGAAAACCAATAATGTAATGATAGAGTACTTAGCTGACACTGCCATTATTCTAATATAGCACCAATCATGATACCAAATGGGAGAGAAATACTATATTTAACATTCCTTTAAAACTTCCTTTTTGCCTTTCTACATCTGCTTCACTCTCTCTCTTGGTGTGGAAGCTGCTTCTGCTGCTCTTACACAGCTTTTGGCAATTAGCAGGGAAGTGGAGTTGCTGCTTCTTTCTACCTAGCTTGTAGGGTTCTCATGAGTTTTGGATCTTCTGCAACTCAAATTGTTCAACTTCAGTAGCTTTAAATGAATCTTGCTTAAAATAACAGATCTTAAGGTCTATCCTTAATAGAGCGCAACAAGCTTTAGGTAGCAAGCAGTATTTGTGATAGAGTAAGTCAAGACACTAAAATAGATTTGTATGTGTTGATTTTATTCAGTGTCTGAAGACCTAAACCAAAAGCAAATACTCTTCTGAGTTTGGTTGTATTCAACATGTCAATTTATTAAAATTTGTAAAACAAATTGGGATTTTAAAATGCAAAAGCATTAGTGGGTAGAAACCTTATTTTTCGTATGTTGGAAGACTTTACATCCATAGTAGGCAAAAGTCAATTGGTTTAGTTCTCTTACCGCATGCTTGTAATAAATATCTAAAGATGTATTGCACTTAAAACTGTATAATGGTTTTCATATCCAGCCCAGTGAGAGTACTTGAGTGTAACACAGAAAAAACAAATAGCTCTTTGATTCTCAATTCCATACAACTACAGTCTGATTATAAATGTCTTGCTATTTAGTTTAAAAAAACCCAACCTCTAGTGACAAATATAAAAGCTTGTTAACATAATTAAGTCTTCTAATCGGCAATATTTCTAGTAAAAATTTCTATATAGGAAACTTTGATGGGCTTTGAGTAACGAACTTGCAAGTATAGATGCAAATGAAGTTACTGCTGAGTGATTCTGATGGCTATTATTTTAGTCCTAACTGAAACACATTTATGTTGGTGAGCCCTGCAAAGACTGCTGTAAAGATTTGAGATTGGTTTTTGTTTAGTTGTTGGATTCTAATTCTTGTGAATACAGATTCTCTTTTACATTATACTGTTTGCCTTGATTTGTTAAAAAGAGAAGTCTTAGATGTGCTGATGCCTAAAGAACGAGGTTCTAGCTTGCTATTGATAAATTAGTGCTACATGTGTTGTCTAGTTTTATTGATCTGTATGAAATGCCTTGTCTCATTATTGTAAAGAAACTTTACAATAGCAGCAGACAATCTCATCTCAAATCTTGGTAAACCTAGAAATCCTGTGTTTAGTTTCTAGCTATAAGAACAGTTCTAGAAATCAGGTTGTGAATTAAATGCCATATTTGACTAAGCCAATCTACCTATTCCTGTAAAGATGCATTAATATAACTAAAAATAATATAGCTCACATGCTTAGCAGGGAAAGGTCACTTGCTTTTAGTAATTTAGGGCTGATTTATAACTACAGGTTGAGAAATCCAGAAGAGACTTTGTGGCTTCAAAACAACCAGAGTGGAAGCTACTCTGGGAATGCTGCTGTTTCTCTAAACTGTTCTGTAGAATTGTCAAAACAGAGAACAAGTGACCTCTGCTGCAATACAGAAATAATGAATGTAAGATGTTAAAAAAAAATTTCCAACTTCTGAGGAATTATAAACTCCCTTGTAAGACTTTTGAAAAATAAGTTCAATGCTACTTCTGTAGTAGTCAGCCATTCTTGATACAGAAGCATTGCACTTCCTGTTTCTTAAATGTATCTTATGTCACTCTTGAATGAAACACATGGCTTTGTGGTGAGTTGATGTGAACCTTGTGTAAAGCATTCATATCAGTGCCTTTGAAAGCTAGGTGAGTATAATAATGATAAAATTCTTAGGGTTCTTATTTTAAAACGCGAGCCACAGTGTTATGCTCTCTATTCTAACTGAACCTCCAACAGAAGTACCAGTGAAGTTTGTTTATATATATGACATGAAAACCTTAAGCTGGTGCATTTCTTAAATTTTTAACTAAAAAGGCTTTAAACTGCATCTGTTATCTTAAGCAGCCATTAGATTTTTGTCGTAGCAGTAAGTAAAACGGAAACAATATGCCCATTTCTTCTCTGAAGTGAGACGATACTAACTCTTTCAGGAAAGTGAAGGTGCATATCTAAGAAATTGTCATAGATTACACACAAATCTGAATTTGACAGTGATTTAAAGTGAAAGTAATAGAAAAAAATATTTCTGTTACAGGAATTCTGTGCAGGATGTTTTCCAGGTGGAACTGGGTGGCCCATGGCTTATATCTGCTCTTGAATATTTGTTGTCTTAAAGGTAAGACTGTTGTGTCGCAAATGCAGAAAACTTGTAAAAATTCTTTAATCAGATGCTTGAAGCATGTACTTGATTTTTGTCTAGGTACTTGTGGGATGGGGGCAGAAAGCAAGGTGTACTAGTATAGAGACACCTAGTCTGTGATCTTAATACTGTGGTAAAATAATGCATGTTAAACCAATACTGGCTTCTACTTCTATTCATTGCTTGTCTGTGTATAGAGATAGTGAAGAGTGACTTTAGTCAGTGGAAGGTTGCTTTGGTTCTGCAGAAATCACTGGAGCTGATCACTGTAGCAAACTGAAGTTTAATTTCACATATGCCAAATGATATCTAAACGAAAGCATGTCTTGGTCAGACAAAACAGTGTTAAAGCAACAAGCTACCAGTGAACTACTGTAGTAGGCTCTATGATCGAGTTAGAGGTGTGGGCCACTGCTGTTGTGTAGCAAATGATCATCCTCAAGGTGTTTAGTATGGCTTTTGATTAAAGGCAGTATTTCAGTCACCTGTTTCATCTTCAAAACTTGACACTTTTCTCTTTATGTGCCTCTGTAACAGCAGACACAACTTTATTGTTGTGTGGAAGTTCCTTTGTAAAAACAGTACCATCAAATGTGCAGAGTTCACTATAATTCCTAAATATGCTTATAGCATAAACAGTGAAGCATTTGAAATGGATAACCCAAGTATTTAACTGTTTGCATACAGTTCTTATAAAACTAGTCTACCACAGCAAAGGTGCACAGGTTATCCCAATTTTTTGTTGTTAACTTTCTCAACAGAAAATACCTTTTTAACTGCAAGAGTAAGCTCAAGTATACTACCTTCCTTAGTCAGAACATACAAAACATTCAGTCCTTGACTACTCTCTCTCTAAAGGCCCCTGTTTATTAACAGAGCTTTTTTTGCTTCATAAAACACTTCTGCAAGGCCTGGGGGGGACAATATACTGGTTTTGCCCCTTAAATGTGCTTTGTGGTCCACTAACGCATTTCAGTTTTATAACTGTTAAGTAACTAATTAGTTTCTTGCTTAAACGCATGTATTTTTACCTTTACACTAGTGTTGTATCAGCAATATTGATTACAAAATGCTCCGTGGTTTTCAGCAAAGATGCAATTCTTTTTCTTTTCAGTTTCAGGTGGACTTGTACAGTCATGTGGTCACATCATCCCAGAGTCTCCTGTATTGGCCCTTGGTTCCAATTTCACAGCATTATGCATTTTGAATGAGAGTTGTCTTGACTTTGGCAATATCTATGCTAATCAAATTATCTGGAAAATTAAAAATAAAGTGGTACCTAAAGAACAGTACCGTGAAATAAACAGAACAGTTTCCAGTGTCACATTTAATGACACTTCTTCACTAGCTACTCCTCTCACATGCAACATTGTAGCAGATGGACAAATTGAGCAAAACATTTATGGAATTGCAGTTACCATAGGCTGTAAGTACTGTTTTTCTTGCCTTTTATTCTGGTCTTAAGAAAATTCTTCCCGAGAAATAGGGAAGAGTATTTAAACAATATAAAGTGTGTGCATTTTGAGACACATGCTTCCGTTCCCTCAGCTCCCAGATAGTTGTATAAAAATATTGTCAAATTACAGGCCATCAAAGCTGGTAAATAAGCGCACAAAGTTTTCTAAAGAACAGAAAATAGTCTGGAATATTTCAGTGTTGAAACAGGAAAAAAACAGAATATCAGAAAACAACAGGAAAACGTTGAAGCGGGAAGTTCTAAATAACAGAAAGATGTGAATTTATCTCAAATAGATCCTGAGAAACAAACTAACTTTTCCTTACTTCTTCATTCTGTTTCAGTGTTCAAGGAAATACAATAAGGTTGTATGTCCTGCTTTCATAATAACATTATGAAATTAATGTTTTCTTCATTAATGGACTGAAATATTTAGTCCATCTGTATCATAGAGCTAACCTAAACTGCCTTAAGGGTGGAACATACTATTTGGGTTATTCTACCTTTATACATAAGAAAATACTTTTAACCAATTATAAACTTTCCTTGTTCACTTGCAAGTATTCTTTGGACAAGACTGAGGTCTTGAGAAAGTAACATGAAACATGAATAACTTAATATTACTTCTTAATTAGTTGGTGGACTGTTGACAAGTGTTCAAGTGCCCTTAAGAGCAGGGTATGAATGGCTGATGAATTATGTTGCCTCCTAGTGTTGGCAAAAGGTGTTGCAGTTGTTGCATAGTCTACAAAAGGCTGGTTTGTGTTAACGATTTAAACTAGTGTGGTTCTAGTACACAAAGTTCTAGTTACAAAATGCTTTCACAGAAAACCAACATTTTCTATTTCAACTTCTGAGGAGCAAATGTCTTAGCGGAAAAGATGTGACAGGCAAAATATATGGAAAGGTGAGGACAAATACAATATCCTAAGATGCTAAACTGAATGACAGTACAGATAACATTCTACACCAGTAATTCACATATGAATCTTAAGATGCATTTGTATTTAAAGCTATGGTGTTTTCATACTGTCAGTTAAAGAAGAAATCTGTAAACGATGAGAATAACAGACTTGAGAAGAATACAACTATTCAGAAACAAAACTATAACGTTTATAAGGGAGTTTTGTTGAAAATAACATTCTGTTTGGAAGGAAATAAGATTCTTCAAGTACATTATACTCTTGTAAATAGTGATAGTTTAAAAGCTAGAAACAAAATGTGTGCTATGATTTGAATTTAAGAAGGAAAACAAATAGTTTGTCTGCGCTCTAAAGTTTCTTACACACTGCTGAAGTGCATTGATGAAGATCCCTTCTCTTTCTTGTAGGTGTTCACAGCTAAAGCATCCTTCTTCCATAGCTCAGCTGTGGGAGAGCGTGGGAGAGCAGACCTATTGCAGTTGCCTTAGACCACCTGTTATTGTCAAAATCAGCTGTGTTCATTAGCATTTTTTTCTGTGAGAATTTAAATATTTGAGAGGTGACTGATACCAGGTTTTCTGCCTCAATGAGAAATCTTCTGTGCTGTTCTTTACTGTCAGGTGCTTGTTCCTTATAGAGCCTGCTGTTTCTGAGTGGCTGATTAAGCTTCTTGTCTTCCATTTCTTCCATTGAAGGTGTCTCGCACTTTTTGCCCTCTCAGAAATAAATCTGACTAAATATTTGCAATGTTCACTAAAATTGCTCTGATGAGGCACTTAGCATGATTGTTACTGGATTGAAATGCGTATGTAGATGAATTATTGCTAACTTTTTCTGTACAGTGCCACCAGAGAAGCCCAAGAATTTAAGTTGCATTGTGCATCAGGTGTCAAGACTCAAATGTCCTATGACTTGTACCTGGAACCCTGGAAGGCATACATTCCTGGACACTCACTTTAGGTTGAAAACCAGATGGTAAGTAGCACTCTATAGAATATCTAAATAATTTTGAAGAGTATTTGTATCTAAACCAAACTTCCTTGAAATTCCTTGATATTTTGGAAGAGTTCTTAAGTTAAATCCAGTTTTCTGAAGCATTGCTGTCTTATTTTGGGGGAAAGGGAAGAGTTAAAGAAGTTTACATTTAATATAATTCTAAGTCAGACTGGAAATTTTGCTGCTGCACTTGTTTTGGTGTAACAGTTATCTCGTTTTTCCATTCTTCAAATACGTGATTAGTGTGGCTTAAGCACAATACACCTAATCATTAGGTGGAAAATCTTAATGCTTTTGCAAATACTGTAGAAGGGTATGCAGGTAATACTGACTATATTTTTTAATGCATGAATATGCCTTTAGTTACTACTCATATTGCTTTTGATTAAATGTATCAATACTTGATCTTTAGTTTTTAAGCTAAGTCAGGTTTTTATACAACCATTTATAGTTACAATACTATGGCTTGTGTTTTTGAAGTTACGCGACACAAAGGCAAGAGGTTTTATTCACATTTCTATTCTAATGCAGTCATGCATTTGTGGCTGAACAAGCTGTTCTAATCTTTTCACCTTTTCTTCCCACCCTTCTCCTTATAGAGATAATGTCAGAGGGGAAACATATGAGCTAAACTGATTGATCACTCTGATCTACTTAAAAAGATTTGCTAAAGGAAACCAAACTTACTGCTTTGTACCTTGTTTTTCCATCTTTTATTTAGGCCACAAGAGAACTTTCCTGACTGTATACCAAAAGATGTAAATAATTCTTGTACGATTGATGATGTTCAGTTCTTTGTTAACCTGGAGGTCTGGGTAGAAGCAGCAAATGCTCTTGGAAAGGCTGAATCTGATCCTCTTGTTCTTGATCCCATTGAGATTGGTAACTATATGCCTCTTAATAAACTTTTAGTAGTCTGTAACTGCCGCTTCTGTCCATATTGCTGAATTGGTATGTTAATATTTCTTCACTACAAAAATTAATACTGCCAAAATATTGTTGACTAGAACTTGAACTGTACTGGACAAAGATAAGGAAGGTGAGAAATTTGATCACAATTCATACAGCAAGTCTTGTTGAGTAGTCTGCTTTAGAAACTAGTATGAAGTAGCAGCCATTTGAGCTTGTGAAAGGCTTTCATGGTAGTGTTACAGAATAGTGTACCAACTGCTAGAGGCATGATAAAATACAGATGTAGAATTGACTCTTAACTCCTTCTCTTCTAGTTAAACCTCTGCCTCCACAGAACCTATCAGTCAACTCAGGAATACTACCTACTGTTCTGAAACTTTCCTGGGAGAATTGGATTTCAGAAGCTGTGATGAACCTGAAATTCAATATTCGCTATAGGACGGTTGATGACACAAACTGGATGCAGGTAATATTACTCATGTCCCTTGTCACTCTTCTGCTGTAACGCAGCCATTTGTCAAACTGCAGAAGAGGTTCCCTCACTGCAGCAGTTGAGAGGATTGACTTTATTATTTTTAGGTCTTATGTAGCCTCCCAGGGTAGTTTATCTAGCTTGTTCATGGAGGCTGTGATCTAGGAATTTTTAAAACAATCTAGAGTACAGTGACCTCGTCTTTTCTTTGTGGACTTCTCTGCTGCCCTCCTCATGTTGCAGTATGTTTACTCTGTACATGCAACATTTAGAACATTGATGAGCTTCCATCTTCCCATGCACATGCAAACCTACTGATTTAAATGTCATTTAAAGCTTGGACAAACACTGTACAGTACTGATGCGCTTTTTTTGAACTTGCTGTACTTGTATTTGGGTCACAACAACCCCAGGCAGCACTACAGGCTTGGGGAAGAGTGGCTGGAAAGCTGCCTGGCAGAAGAGGACCTGGGGGCGTTGGTGAACAGCCCAGTATGAGCCAGCAGTATGTCCAGGTGGCCAAGAAGCCCAATAGCATCCTGGCTTGTATCTGAAATAGTGTGGCCGGTAGGACTAGGGAAGTGATCATCCTCCTGTACTCAGCACTGGTGAGGCCCTGCCTCAAATACTGTGTTCAGTTTTGGGCCCTTCCCTACAAGAAAGACATTGAGGTGCTGGAGCATGTCCAAAGAAGAGCAGTGAAGTAGGTGAAGGGTCTGGAGCAGAAGTCCTATGAGAAGCAGCTGAGACAACTGGAGTACTTCAGCCTGGAGAACAGGAGGCTGAGGGGAGACCTTGTTGCTCTCTACAACTACCTGAAAGGAGGTTAGGGGGAGGGGGTCAGTCTCTTCTCCCAAGTAACAGGACAAGAGGAAACAACCTCAAGTTGTGCCAGGGGAGGTTTAGATTGGATATTAGGAGAAATTTTGTCACTGAAAGAGTTGTCAAGTGTTGGAATAGACTGCTCGGGGAAGCAGTGGAGTCACCATCCCTGGAGGTATTTAAAAGAGATGTAGATGTTGTGGTGAAGGACTTGGTTTAGTGGTAACTTGTCAGCGTTAGGTTTACAGTTGGACTCAGTGCTCTTAAAGGTCTCTTCAAACCTAAATGGTTCTATGATTCTGTATAGTATGGTTGTCCTGCATATGTGCCTTAAGCCTGATGCAGTGAAGGAACCGGAAAAGAGTAAGGAATATGCCTTACCAAGAGTTGCAGTTTTATTCTTCTACACCAGTCTATGGTCATATTTTCAATAGCTTCTGAGCTTTAAGCCTTCTCTCAGAGCAGCAGAGTTCCAGAAACACTCTTTTCATCAAGATCTTCTCAGTTTTTGTTTCAGTACAGAGACCCAAAAGTATTCTGAATTTCAGGAAGAAAGACTGCTTCTGACTGAGCAAAAGATGGTGTTTGAAACAGGTAGCATAACACATCTGCTCATGACTAATGTAGTGTAATCCTTTGGAGGACCTTTACATGTTTTAGATGCAGAGATTAATTATTAAGGTCACCTGTACTGACATTTTGAAGAGCACTGTCCTGTGGCAGCTTATTCTCCAACTCCAGGATCTGTTCATACATTGTCCTATTACATTCTTTTAACCTGTCTTGCCATCTAATGTGATCACAAGATCATTGAAATAGTAACTTTGAAAACAGTTGAGCTTGTTTAGCTGTGGAAAATTTGACTACTTGGACAATTCTTTGTGCTCAGGATTAACCTCTTGAGTGTCCTGCATGTGTGTTTAATCTACAGTCATTCCTATTGCAGGGTGACTCACTATAAAAACTCCTTAATTACAAGTAGAATACATGTGATGGAGTCGGTGTGTATGTGCCTACATGTATCTGTTATGTACATCACATACCTGTTTCTATACATACGCAGTAAGAGTATTTTCTGGCATTCAGTTGCTAGGAAAGAGCTTGTGAAAATAAATTCATTTATTAGCAAAAGTATAAAGTACTCTAAAACAAGCTGTTTCCAATGTCAATTAAGAAACAGTGTTCTATACCAGTGGGTGCAATCATCCTGGTTTCTCTAGCTTTATAGGAGGCTTCTGGCACAGGTATCTTGCAGTCAATAATCAAGCAGGTCATCCAGAAAAATTCTGAAATATGAGGTAGGATATTACAGATCAGTAAGTAGAAGAATTATATGGGAAGGAAGGAGTGGTAGACATAAGCTAGTTAAAGAAAACAGAACATGAGACATTGTCCAGAGATAGGTGCTTACCTATTCTAGTGTATATGTTGTATTATACCTGGTAAATACACAGAACTATGACAGATCCCTTACCAAACCATGGTTGAGAATTGAAGCTTTAGGAAATAGAAGGGGAGAAGAATGATGTTGTTTGTATTGGGTGTATATGCAGTGGAGAGCCCTCTTGGATGGAGGCTGTAGCAGCACAGAACTCAGCTTTTAAAATTTTTAAGCAGTGCTACCAAAATCTTTCTTCCATTTACAGATTCCTCCTGAAGATACAGCTTCACCAAGAACTTCATTCACTGTTCAAGGACTCAGACCCTACACAGAATATGTCTTTTCAATTCGTTGCATGAAGGAAGATGGAGTGGGCTACTGGAGTGACTGGAGTGAAGAGAAAACTGGGGTTACCACTGAAGATAGTAAGTAGTATATGAAAGTAGGTCACTGACTTTGAAAACGAGTGAGTGCTCAGCAATTTGGCAATAGCCAGCAGTAGTTGCATGTCCTTGCTTGAGCTGTTTGAATACATGTGCAACCAGGCTCTCCTGAGTTACTTTCAGTACTGACTAACTTGACCCAAGGAGCATGAGAATAGCTTCCCATAAACCTAGTCTAGTGGTGCTCTGTGAAAACAGCTAAAATAACCTTTTTTGCAGAAAGTTATATTCTCAAAGTCTCTTAGAAGAGATGTAGGCTTTTTGCTTGCTTTGTGTTCTGAAGGTACTCTGTAACAGAAGCTTTGCCTGCTCTGTGAAAGTTTTTTGATAGACAGACTGCTTTAGTTTATTAACAGCTTGGTGTTTAAGAGGCCATTAGATAAAGTCATAGGTGAACAAGCATCAATAAGTATGAAACAAAAGATTGTAGTTATATAGGTACTGTGGCAAGTTGACCTTGGCTGGACACCAGGTGCCCACAAAAGCCACTCTATAATGCCCCCTTCTCAGCTGAACAGGGGAGAGAATATAACAAAAGGCTTGTGGGTCAAGATAAGGACAGGGAGATCACTCAGCAGTTACCATCACGGGCAAAGCAGACTCGACTTGAGGAAATCCCTCAGGGGTCAATACTGGGACTGGTACTGTTGAACATCTTTGGTGACATGAATGTTGGAATTGAGTGCACCCTCTGCAAGTTTGCCAGTGACACCAAGCTGTGTGGAGCAGTTGATATGCTGGAGGGAAGGGGTGCCCTCCAGAGGCACCTGGACAGGCTTGAGAAGTGGGCCTGTGCAAACCTCATGAAGTTCAACAAGGCCAAGTACAAGGTCCTGCACATGGGTTGGGGCAATCCCATGCACGAATACAGGCTGGGCAGAGAAGGGATCAAGAGCAGCCCAGAGGAGAGGGACTTGGTGGTGGTGGTGGATGAGGAGCTCAGTGTGACCCAGCAATGTGTGATCTCAGCCCAGAAGGCCAACTGTATCCTAGGCCACATCAAAAGAAGCATGGCCAGCAGGTCGAGGGAGGTGATTCTGCTCCTTTACTCGTCTCTTGTGAGACCCCACCTGGAGTACTGCATCCAGCTCTGGGGCTCCCAATGTAAGAAGGACATGGACCTGTTGGAGCAAGTCCAGAGGAGGGCCACAAAGATGATCAGAGGGCTGGAGCACCTCTCTTATGAAAAAAGGCTTAGAGAGTTGGGTTTGTTCAGCCTGGAGAAGAGAAGGCTTCAGGGAGATCTTATTGTAGCCTTCCAGTATCTGAAGGGTGCCTACAAGAGATCTGGAGAGGGACTTTTTTCAAGGACGTGTAGTGGTAGGACGAGGGCTAATAGTTTTAAACTGCAAGAGGGTAGATTTGTAATAGATACTGGGAAGAAATTTTTCACTACGAGGATGGTGAGGCGCTGGAACAGGTTTGTCCAGGTAAGCTGTGGACTCCCTGTCCCTGGAAGTGTTCAAGGCCAGGGTGGATTGGGCTTTGAGCAACCAGGTCTAGTGGGAGGTGTCTCTGCCTATGGCAGGGGGGTTGGACTAGGTGATCTTTAAGGTCCCTTCCAACTTAAACCATTCTACCAGTCTATGAATTTATTAATTTATTGCCAAATGGAAGTCAGAGTAGGGTAATGAGAAATAAAAGCCAAATCTTAGAACACCTTCCCCCTCCCTTGTTCATAGGCTCAACTTCACTCCCAATTCTTCTCTTCCTCTCCCTGAGCAGCGCAGGGGGAGGGGGAACTTGGGTTGTGGTCGGTTCATCACACATTGTCTCTGCTTGCTCCTTTGTTCTCAGGGGAGGATTCCTCACAGTCTTCCCCTGTTCCAGTGTGGAGTCCCTCCCACAGGAGACAGTTTTCCACAAACTTCTGCAATGTAAGTTCTTCCCACAGGCTGCAGTTCTTCATGAACTGCTGCAGCCTAGGTTTCTTCTACAGGGTGCAATCTTTTAGGAAACAGACCACTCCAGTGTGGGTCCCCCATGGGGTCACAAGTCCTGCTAGCAAACCTGCTCCCGTGTGAGCTCCTCTCCACAGATCCTGCCAGGAGCCTTCTCCAGCACAGGCTTCCCCCAGGGTCACAGCCTTCTTTGGGGCATCCATCTGCTCTGGCATGAGGTCCTCCATGGGTTGCAGGTGGATATCTGCTCCACTGTTAAGCTCTGTGGGCTGCTGCCTTGCCCTGGTCTTTACCGCAGGCTGCAGGGGAATCTGCTCCGGTTCCTGGAGCATCTCCTCCCCCTCCTTCACTGAGCTTGGTTTCTACACAGTTGTTTCTCTCAGTATTCTCTCCTAGTTGCTGTTGCATGGGTTCTTTTCCTCCTTAAATACGTTATCACAGACGCACTAGCACCATTGCTGATGGGCTCAGCCTTGGCCAGTGGTGGGTCTGTCTTGGAGCTATCTGGCATTGTCAGACATAGGGGAAGCTTCTAGCAGCTTCTTGCAGAAGCCACCCCTGTAGCCCCCTGCTACCAAAACCTTGCCATGCAAACCCAATACAGGTACATAGACCTACTCGCAAACTTAGTAAAGCAATGGTGTGAAATAACATGGATATGGGAAGTGTAGCCTCTTATGTACCAAAGCATCCAAAACCACTCTGGTTTAGTCTTAACTTTTCCTGAGGTATTCTGAATCTACAACAATTTCTTGCTTGTCAGTCACTTACAGCTGCCTCTGCACTGTCTTGTACCCACTTGTTTACAATATTCTACACACAGTAATCGAGTCTTGCTGCTCATCACTGATATGGTTGTCACTGGGAGGCATAAGAAAGAGAATGCCATCTATAAACTGATGACTTCAGGCAAGATTGATTCTGTGTGGAAAATGGGAAATTATTTTGGCTATATTTAATCACAAAAATCACTGCTTCCTTACAATTTCCTTTCTTGATGACATAACCGTTGGAGTTGTCATCTTGTAGATCTGGACTTGTAATACCCTGTCCCTTTGCAGTGGGGGTGAACGCTGAATTGCTGGTATTGTAACTTAATGATGAAAACTTCTTACCAGTTACCGGCATCAGCTGTTTGGGAGTGGTATTTGGATTGTGTTTAGTCTTGCAGAAAAAGACTTTGCAAGCAGGATATATGTAATTTCAAACTATGAACTGATTGCTATTTAAAATACACAAAATACAACAAACCACTAGGTTAAGCTCTAAGTTCACAGCCCTGGAGAAGAAAAAAAAAGTGCTCAAGAGCCTCAGTCAAGTGTGAGCCTTCACTGCTTTGTGAAACAAATCCTCAGCGTTTCAAAGTTGCTGCTGTGCACCAGTGTGTTCACATTAGAACCAGCTCATCAACTTGTCTGGCCTTTCAACTCCTTGTGATGCTCCAGTCAGCTGTTACGACATTGTCTGCCTCAGTTGAAAGAGACAGACTCCGAACTGTATGTTCTGCAGGTGTGCTGTGTCACCCTGCGCTCATTCATATTCCTTCAGGGCAATGGCACTGAGACTGCTGCACTCAGTGTCTTCTGAGATCTGTCTCCGCTGCCTTCCGCAGTATGTTTTTTAACTTCATTGATTGCTTCCAGTTGCTCATGAATGTATGCATTGCTTGAAATGTACTGTGGCATTAAAGTAATGGCAACTCACTGTGTTAGGAATTTGATGTGCTTCACAGCTGATGGAAGTCATTGCAGTATTTCCCCACTAGAGAGGCTCTCCTAAAAGTCTGTTCTTAAGTAGAGAGACTGCGCCTTCTGGCACCGAGTTGTGCCAAAACCACTACTTGAATACGTTTAGAATTTTCTGTTACTGATTTTTATTTTGTCTGTTTTGCATTTTATGACTTAGCAGTTGTTGCAGTAACTGTAAACTCATACAAAATAAAGTGGCACAACAATAACTGAGCAGTAATTACTGGAAAGTTGACATTGAGATCACACCCCTGCATTTGTTGCAGTATGAAAAAATTCTTTTCTCAAATAGTGGCTGCTGACATTTTCCATTAACAGAACAAAAATACATGCAGTGCGTATACCAACACAACCTAGACCTATGTATTTGGCCCTTTAATTTGTTCTCCAAATAAAAGCCCAAGGCTTTCATGTATAACTTACCTTTCTGGGGTGTATTTCCTTTTTGTGGTTTGTGTGACTGAACTGGAACTAATTTAATGTCTTTAACAGAAGCTTGAGAGGTGCTATCTGGTATCTTCTTGAATCTGAAAGTATTGGTGTCAGAAGACCCTACATTAGCGTTTTGCGTCTTGCTAAAGGTAAAATGAGCTAGTTTCAGTGTGCAGTAAGTTTGAGGAATACTTGTGCCATTAGTTGTGATACACTGCAAGTGTAAATACAGTCTGTTTTCTGCTGGTAGAACAGCGTTTTAACAAATTATTGTAGCTACCCTTCCTAATGATACAGGATGGTCATGCTTTTTCTGCATTGCTAGCTAATCAGTTTCTGGGTTTTGCTATTGTAGCAAAAAGTTGACAGTGAAATAATTTCTTATTCCTTGCTTACCAGAGGTGTGGTCACCTTTTGCAAATACCTAGAATCACTTGCAAATTTATACTATAGTAAGATAAGTTTAGTTGGAAAAGAGCTCATGAGGTCTGTAATTCCCTGATCATTTTCCTACTAAGTGTTGGGCTCAGACAAGGGACTTCAGGTTGCAATTGTGGCAAAACCTGTACCAAAATTTTATTTTATCCATTTTTACTGTACAGTTGTTCATTGCAGAGATTAAATGAAATAAGCAGGCACTAGACACTTCAGTTACTTATAGTATTATTAATGCCCTCAATCAAATTATAAAACTGGCTTTTACATCTTGTGCTTTGTCAAAGACTGTTAGACCCATATCCTAGAAGATTCTACATCTGCTTGCTTTCTGCATTCGAAAGATTCGGTGTTTTTCTCAGTAGCAAGCTACCAAGATAAAGGTGTATTTACCACTGCTGTATTCAGGAAGGTTTCTGTGTTTCCATATGGTTTTATCCAAGTGTTACATTCCCAAGTGTTAAGTACTGTGACTATCAAGTGAAGTTTGAATGGAATCCTTAAATGCAAAGTCACAAATGTACAATCATGATGCCGAAGAGTAATGCAAGCTTCCAATTTCGAAGTCTTTTGGCAATTTTACTATCTAAAGTAGTTTTACTGTCTAATCCGTATCAGGAAACATCTTTTGTACCTCCAAATAGTGACTGTAGCCAAGGGTCTTTATATCCATCAGACCAGGTTTGCTGCATAGCTGTGTATATTACCTGTTTGGTTTCCTCCTGAATCATGAGTTGCAGCAGCAGCATTTGGGAATCACTTGCTGTTTTCACCCTTTAAATAGAATTTAACAACGTGGGGATTTTGTGTCTTGTTTTTCCAGGAACTTGGTGGTTATCAGTAAGAAACTTTTCTAGTTCTAGGGTTGTGAGGAGTTAAAGTACTTCAGCTTGGTCCCACTGCCATTTGATTTCTCCTTTGATAGCCTGCAAGATTGGCTTTGTTTCTGGCTGATCCTACCCCATATGGAGCCAATGAATGGACTTTCTGGTTGTATGCTTGATACCCAGTAGGGAATCTATTCTTCCCTCCAACTGCTACAAATGCTTTGTGATATCTGTTTATCTTCTAAGTCAGCCTGATTGATTATTTATTTTTGTAAGTGTGCTTTAGTCTTTCCTACTTGTACTCTTCCTGGTCTCCTTTCTGTAATAGCCTGTCTGTTCCTTAGTGCTTTCCAAGGCTCTCTTCTTCAGCAGTCTGTTCAGTGCATCATTTTAGTGCACATCTTTGAGATAAACCAGTACTGGTTTCATTGTTAAAACACCACTTTGTGCTTGGAGCTGACCTGTGCTGGATCAGAAATCCTTCCTTATTTATCCTAATTGAGTTCCCAGTAACGAGTTCTGATTGAATTTGCATGTCATATCGGAGAAATAACAAAAAGATTGTAGTGCATACCCTACTTGTTTATTAAACAAAATGGAATTTGTGTGCATAACATTGCTTCAGCTCTATGCAAAATTTACTTTATCTGGAGGAGATACTGTAAACCTTTCAATATTCTAGTAACTTCTTTTCAACTCCTAATGACAACATGGTTTTGTTTTCTGTCGTGACTTTCTCAACCTGAGCAATGAGGATTTTGGGATTGCCTGCCTATTTAGACTGCCTTGCTGTTCTGCTGTGGTGACTGGCTTTGCAAAAATACTGTTATTAGTGATTAAGTACCCATGGCTAATTTTAGCTGCAGGACAAAGGTGTTATAGTAGAAAATGAACATAAGGCAGGTCATGTTGTATTTGTGATTTATGTTAGGCAAAATGTACAATTACTTCTGTTTCATGTGAATCAAATCAGGGTACTCAAATGAGATTAAGACTGCTTGTCCCAGTTCTCCCTCCCTCCTGATGTAAAGCATGAGACAGATGCACACTGTAAGCCCGATAGTGTTTTTTGGAGGTGAAACAGCCAAAACCTCGTAACAATTAATGTAAAAAATGCAATAAAAGAGGTCCCAGAGAAAATGCAGTCTAGCAAGATTATAAATACATTGTAAGATCATCCTTCTGTTAGGGCTAGGGCCCTCAACAAAGGATTGGACACTTTTTATTGCATTATGCACTGTAATAGATTGATTCATTCTACTTTGTAATAAAATCTGTAGTGGAAATAACCACTTGAATTTTTTACAGTACTGACACCAGAAAGTATTGTAGTATTGTACAAAAGTGTGGTAGTTCTGTTACCCTTTTTAGTATAAAGGATATAAGAAACTTGAATTCTTGCATGAGAAATTTGTTTCCTTGTTAACTTTTCTACACTTTCCGGTTTTTGGGTGGATTGATACTGAGGAGTAGGGAGTGCTGCAGCTACAGACCGTAGCGAGGTCTGTGGTGTACAGACATGCAGGGCTGTGCCTCTGGGCACAGGCTGCACGGTGTAGGTTTGATCGTGCCTCAGTCAGCACTGTCATCATCAGCCTATGGTTGCAAATGCTCAGCATGGTGACTCTCAGTTATTTTGATGCTATACACTTCAAGCAGAACTGGTATTTTGCTCATCCCTTCAGGAATTGTTTCCATGCAGGTGTTCCACTTAATATACTGAGCATTATTTTCTTTGAGAAACTAAGGAAACACTTTTTGTATATACTTTTATTTAAAAAACCAAACAAACAAAAAAGTAAGCATCTAATGATAGTCTAAAGGATAAATCTAAGCAGATGAATAAAAATATTTCTACTATTCAAGCATTTTTTTCTTTCATCAGAACCATCTAAAGGACCAGCCATATGGAGGATCATCGATGCATCTCGCTCACCGGCTTCCTGGACTGTGCATCTGATGTGGAAGGTAAAGCAACAGGATAAACTGCAACAATTGAGCATTCTTTTCAAAACACAAATTTTTAAGTGGCAAAACTGACCTCAACAAACTTGAGTAGATAGCTGGAATAGTATAGGTTTTATTGATACAAGAAGTGACTTTAATATTCTTCTTGTAATAGTTATGAAAAATTAAAAGTACAGGTGTAAAGGTCATCAGTTAACTGACATACATCTGTGATCTATAGTATACAGAATCCACTGTCAGATTCCTGACTTGTTGTCCTTGAGCCATCTGTTGGAATTGGTAACTTTTACTTAACAAAGTAAGCCTTCATGTTACGCCCTCTGCTGTATCCTAATACCGTAACATTCTCTGGACAGGGTTACTCCGGCTGCAAAGTCCATTAGGCAACATTCGAGAGGCCAATACAGCGCTGCACATTTGCGTGCAGTAGGCTGCTATGTCTAGTTGTCTGGGTAGTCCAAAGCTGAGGAAGTGAATGCAATTATCTCCAGTCCCCATCTTACTACTTTTTCCCTGTTACTTTATTGCTTGTGTGAAGTCACGTGTATATTGATACGGCGTCATTTTCTGGTGTAACTCATATGCCACACGCTACTTCTGATATTATTTAGCTTAGAATTGGAAAACTGGTGCTACTTTACAGTTCAATGTTCTCTTAATTTATCTGAAAACTAATGTTGTTAAGCAGAAACATAATATTTTTCTGTGTTATTAGATAACACAGAACCAAGTATTTTTCCAAGTTTAATAGAAGACAACTACTCAGACTGTTTCACAGTCAGGTGCAACATAGCTTAAGACTTAAGATTCCTGCTATGTCATTGTGTTGTAAAGTCACGTAAAATGCAGGTTTTACCAACACATGTTCTGCAGTCTTTAAAGAATAGGTTTTATTAAACTACTAGGTAGGACTATGAGCCAAGAAAAACAGGATTTAAATCAGAAATAATTCTGGAAGTTACTACTTTACAGAAATGAATGCAGGTTATTTGTGCTTTCCTTAAATATGCAGGTTATTTGTGCTTTCCTTAAATATGCAGGTTATTTGTGCTTTCCTTAAATATGCAGGTTATTTGTGCTTTCCTTAAATATGCAGGTTATTTGTGCTTTCCTTAAATATGCAGGTTATTTGTGCTTTCCTTAAATATGCAGGTTATTTGTGCTTTCCTTAAATATGCAGGTTATTTGTGCTTTCCTTAAATATGCAGGTTATTTGTGCTTTCCTTAAATATGCAGGTTATTTGTGCTTTCCTTAAATATGCAGGTTATTTGTGCTTTCCTTAAATATGCAGGTTATTTGTGCTTTCCTTAAATATGCAGGTTATTTGTGCTTTCCTTAAATATGCAGGTTATTTGTGCTTTCCTTAAATATGCAGGTTATTTGTGCTTTCCTTAAATATGCAGGTTATTTGTGCTTTCCTTAAATATGCAGGTTATTTGTGCTTTCCTTAAATATGCAGGTTATTTGTGCTTTCCTTAAATATGCAGGTTATTTGTGCTTTCCTTAAATATGCAGGTTATTTGTGCTTTCCTTAAATATGCAGGTTATTTGTGCTTTCCTTAAATATGCAGGTTATTTGTGCTTTCCTTAAATATGCAGGTTATTTGTGCTTTCCTTAAATATGCAGGTTATTTGTGCTTTCCTTAAATATGCGGCTATTTGATCTATATAACTTATCTTGCACTCAGATTTTTAAATTATGTATCAAGGACAATAAAGAATGTCATGTTTTGAGTACCAGTTTAGTCAAAGATGTTTTTCTAACAGTCCTTGGAGCCATTTGAAGCCAATGGAGTAATCTTGGAATATGAAGTGACCATCAGAGCTAAATCATCTCTCTCCAGTTCACCAAAGAAGTACAATGTTAGTACCACCAACCTTATGTTAAAGCTGCCAAATGGAACTTATGAAGTGACTGTGGTTGCCTATAACAGAGTTGGGGCATCCCCCCCATCAGTTCTACTTATCCCAGCGAGTAATACAAAAGGTTAGTGTCCTAGCAGTATCTCTTTCAAATGCATCTGCGTGGCTTTTGTTATAAGAAATCTTCAGTGCTGTAAAATGATACCTTTTACATGGACACATGATTGAAGTATTACTGAATGCATCTACAGTCTTATGCCTTGTAATTATGCTACCTTTTATATTCTAAGGAATGTGTGGATATATGTACTCATAGGTTCATTTGAGGCTACATGTGCTATTTGGCTGTTCTTTTTGGACCTTGGAGCTACTGTGCACTATATTCCCTGCTGTTTCTTTTCTTTGCATAGCAGACATTTTTGTTTTCTTTTTCAAAAATCAAAAAACACTTGCTTCCCCAGCCCTTTACTTCGTGTATATACTATTTCACCACTGTTCTTCCTTCTGCTTTCTGATCTCCGCACCATCCTCTTTCTTCTCTTGTCCCAGTCTCACTTTAACATATTTTCAGTATCTTGCCTGGTTGCTTTGTCATCTGCTTCCGTTGTTTCCTTACTGTTCATGTTCCATTTTATTACGTTCCTTTCATTGTGCAGTAGTAGTAACTACAGGCTGGTTTCTCGTTACTTCCAGCCTCCTCATAGACAATCCAAACAACTACCAGGACAGGAAACAAAAAATAAGTATATGGACAGATGCTGCTTTTAGTGTAAACACTAAGGGATAGCCAGAGGTTCTAAAACTATTACATGAACTAATTAAGGGTACGTTTCAAACACAGTAGTATTGCAGCTAGAAGCACTTGGTAAGGTACATAAGTGGGAGCATTTGAGTGGGAATTTAGAAGTGTCTTGAGGTTTAATTTCCCTCTGAAATAGACCCTTTCTTTTGGAAGAAACCTGGTATCTCTTTACTACACAATAAGGCAACTCAATGTGTTTGAGAACAGAGGAACTGAGTCTAATCTCCAGATTTTAAATAGCCTAATACTGCTTAGTTCCGATCTCTGATGCAAAAAATCAGAGGTAAGCATCCAAATTTCAGAAAATGGCTTTTACATTAGATTCTGTCAAATTGTCACCATTAAAAAAACCAAAAAGTTACCCACATTTGACAAAATAGCTGTTAGTATGAATATCTAGTGGAATAACTGTCAATATTTATCACTCTTCTGTTTTCTTCCATCACAGCTCCTGTGAAGAATGTTAGAACACTACCTAAAGATGGCAAGTTGTGGGTAGGGTGGACTGCTCCTAACAGTTCTGTTCTTAAATACATCATTGAATGGTGTCTGGTGTCCAACAGCTCAGACTGCATCATAGAGTGGCAGAGTGAACGAGGAAATGTTCAAGGAACATACTTAAAAGGTATTTAGTTCATAAGCCTGCAAATGCTTTGTAGAACACTCTAAAAAAACCTCCTAAGTATTCTCAAAGTGAGGAACATCCTCATGCTGACTAGAATTTTATTGTAGGACAGGAATCTGGGATAATGCTGACGCAGCAGTTTATCATTACTGCAGTTTATCATTCTCGTAGTTTATCATTACTGCAGAAGTATCTATTTTTGTCAAGTACAAAACTGTATCTAATCTTGCATTCTGAAATTTGTATTATGTAACAGCAAGGGTTTTGTCGGCATTTTGGTTTTAGTCTTCTCATTCTTGGAAACCATTAAAATAGTGAAAAGGCTCAAGTTCCCTCAAAATCAAATTCTCTGATCCCTCTCAGTTCGGACTATGAAACTTGATCAGCTTTACAGTTCTTTTCAGATTATGGTCAGTAGCCCAAATTGATATTTTTGGGATTCAGTGCTGCAGACAGATAAAGGCTTTTTATTTAAAATAAATTAGAAAAACCCAGACTTCTGTGAAGTCTGTTTATTAAATTTAACATTTGAATGTGAATCGTTATATTGTTCCTTTAGTTAATATTTTGGAGCTCTAGAAAAAAAACCAGCTGCATTAGATAAAAGTGCATCTAATAAAACAACTAGAACCCTTTGTCTGAGGTAAATGAGAAGGATGGTAAGGAATTTGACTGTTGTGAAATAACACGTTTTAAATTCCTTTTATTAGGTGATATAAAGCCATTCAAGTGTTACTTGATAACTGTGTACCCTCTATATGCTGATGGTCAGGGAAGTGGACAGTCTGTGAAGGCTTATCTTCAGCAGGATCGTAAGTACAAAGTAGTCATCTTGGAGTACACAAACTGACTTTCTTGACTAAAAATAATGAGACATTTGCTTTAATGTGGACTTCATAGTGAAAAATGGTCCTACACTTGAGGGTCATCTAACGTAATTGATCCTGTCCCTTCTGTTAACATCCATTCTGCCTATTTACAGTATTTAGGAGTTAAACAGATCTCTGTGGCTGACTCTTTCCCTTTTTCCAGCCTTTATCAGATAATTTGTTTTAATGGTATAGTAAAATTCCTATGCTGATTTCTTTTAAATTTCAAGTATGAAGACAAGACTAAATAACTTCAGTTGAAGATTTCCTGTGATGTGCTGATTACTGGGTTTCATATCTTTTTTTTTTCCTGGAGATTTCTCTTCTAAAAACATCTTTGGATTTGCTAAGTTTTCTGAAAATAATGCTTTGCAAATGAGTTAGCCCAGCTATTCCATTCAAGTTTTTACGCAGTAGAAATTCAATGCTCATTAATACACTATTTCTGTGGATGTGAGGGTGCCCAACAGAAACTAATCTTCACCTCCCATTACAGGTCCTTCAAAAGGACCAACTGTGCAGACAAAAAAAGTAGGAAAAGCTGAAGCTGTTTTGACGTGGAACCATCTCACAGTGGATGAACAAAATGGATTTATCAGAAGTTACACCATATTTTACAAAACTATTGATGGAAATGAAACAGGTAACAGAAAGCAGAGAAGTGCTTTGTGGCATTGAAGTATTCCATCTGTCTCCTTCTAAAGAATTCAGAACATTCCATCTGTGTGTAACAGGGTACTGAGTTTATTTTCTGAAAGCTGATTTGCAGAGATTGTGCTCCCATCTTTCTATCTAAATGCAGGGTGAGATCAAAAAAAGTGATTTTTAATTGTCCTGGAGCTCTAGATCAATAATACTACTGATGTAAGACATCTTGTTTGAAGTGCATTTTAGTTCTCAGTAGTATGTATGACCTGCAGGCATAAGGCAGGGAGCTAGCACTATTCAAAAGTTTTTCTTTCTTAGGCTTCCTTAAATTGGAAGGGTCAATTACTTACACCTACCCTAGATTTTGTTATTTCTAGTTAACCATGTTTTTCCTAGTTAGTTACTAGCTGCTTGTAGTTACCCATGTATTCTGCTTATTAGAGATCTTTAAGCCTCAACTCTTCTACTGTTTAGTTTGTAGCTACGTTCTAGGGGGAAGAAAAACCACACTGGAAATTAACACATAGAATACCATCAAGAAAGAGACTAAATTAAAAAATTTGAGTAGAAACAAATGTATCTTAGCATTTCTTATACAAGTTTGTACTCTTTCCGTATCTGTTTTATTTTCTATACAGCCATGCCTTTTACTAAAACTATCTTGTGCATCTGAAGACATGATGTCCTAGTGCTACTGTGTTTGTGAAGATCTAATAAATTGTACAGAAAACTAGTATAAATTTTTTCCTCTCTTTAGCTGTGACAGTGGATCCCTCCAAGACAGAGTATACCCTTTCCTCTCTAACCAGTGACACGCTGTATACTGTGCGGATGATGGCATACACAGATGAAGGAGGCAGGAGTGGTCCTGATTTCACATTCACTACACAAAAATTTGGTAAGGAAAAGTGTCACAATTAGTAGAAGTAGGAAGTAAGGTTGCAACAGTATGGCAGTGCTCTGTGCAAGATCTGATAGGAGGGAAAGGTGATGTTATTTAAAAGAAAAAAGTTTCAGCTACAGTCATATTCACAAGTTGTGTGATATCCAGGTAGCCTATCTATCTATGTTTTGGATGTGTTTGCGTATACTTTAGGTTCTAGTGTTCTATTTCCCCAACTTGGTGCGAGTCATTAGGACTTACTCAGTGCCCTTGTCTTCTCTTCTGGTGTCTGGTGGGTCCTACCCTGGTCTTAAAGAGTCTAGAGTCTTTGTTTTAATCTGAAGTTATGTAGGCCTTTATGGTCCTTAGGAGCTGCAGAACTGTGCTGGGATCTTGATCTGTTCATCCAAGTGCCAGTCAGCACATGCCATTCTTACAACCCTTCCTCAGGTTCCTCATTCTCATTCATGTCCCTAATAAAATTTGCTCCAGTTCTTTACAGACACTTTATTTAGGAGAGTTAAATTTATTGTACATTCGGCTTTAGAGAGTGCTTCCTATTTGTAATGGCAAGAGCAACAACATTAACTGAACTTAGTTGTGGAAATTACCTCTTTAGATTAAGCATGTGTTTATGGTTTTTTTCCTGTATAGTGGTGTTCTTCCCTAAGCATTCTGTACGATTCACTTGAAGAGGGTGTATAACATTGGAAGGAGTGCATAACAGCAATGCAACATTAAATGTTCACAGGCAGAGGATATTTTCATGTAGAGAATAAACTGGTGGATGACTAGTGACTTTGCTTACATTACTTATTTGATCATGATGTTGTTATGACAGCCCGTAGGCCACTGAACACACAGACCACATATGAATTCATGTAGATGTTACTGTCGTATCTGTTCAAACTGTAAAATTATTTGCTCCATCAGTCTTACAGCTTCTAGAGCAACATGTGTGTTTTGTTGATGCAAGGCATTAGGTTGTTGGGACAGAGCTTTTCATGTTTTCACCAACAGGCTGTTTTCATATGGTGAAGAGGTTCTTCTGAAGGTGAAGCTTAAGACTGAGCACTGGGGGTGTATTCAGTTTAGATTCTCCCTGTCCCTTTGGGAACATCTGCTGCTGCTGAGTTCCTTAAATGCCGAAGTGGACTATAACTACTTCTCTTCATTTTCTTCAGGGAAAGGAGAAATTGAAGCCATAGTTGTACCTGTGTGTCTAGCGTTCCTGTTGATTGTGCTCCTTGGAGTTTTGTTTTGCTTCAACAAACGTGACTTGTAAGTATAAATGAAGTATTTCTCTTAATCTGTTGAAATTTCTGGGTGTAATCGAGAGATGACAATAATTCAATACAAACAAGTAATTATTCTGCAGTTACATCAGAAAAAGAAGGTAAAACACACATATGTTGATTTATGATAAACATTTTTGTGTTTTCCTGGAGAAATCAGGGTCTTTTCTGATACTAATTTCTTGCTGTTAATCGTTAGCACAAACTAAATTTTCCATGATTCAGTCCTGCAAGAAAATTCCTGCTTTTCTTGATAGAGTTGGTCAAGATTAGGTTTGTTAGGGTTTTGATCAGGATATACTGTCTCTGTTTTCTTAGTCATTGTATGAGAGCAGAATGATGGTCTCTAGTTCGTGACACACAGAAGATCTGTCTGCTGGTTGCATTTGAGCTATTTAATTACAGTGTTGGCAAACATTAAGCTTTACAGCCAAAAAAACCTAGGCAGACTTCTTATTTATCTACCTTGCATAACATCAGTCAAACTCTTTGCCTGTTTGCTGGGAAACATTCTGCCTCCTCCTTGCTCCCTCCACCCCAGAGCTCTTGTCTGCGGCTTCAGTGGAGAGCTTACTGCTGAAGTGTTTTCCCTTGCAAGGAGTAGCTATCTTTTCTTCCTAATTAAAGACAGCATTTTGTGCACTTTTCCTTGTAACCTTCTTGCCGCTCCTAAAATCAGTTCTTAATGGATGTCAGTTGAAAAGCCCATCTTGCAATGTTCTTCAGAGTTCTCCTACAGAGGTTCTGGTTTTGAAGCCTGTTATAAAGAACAGGATAGATGCATCAGTTTCAAAGTTATTTTGTTTGGAGATGATTTATCTACAGAAGCTTTGGTCATTAAGTAACAATTACTACATTCGTAACTTAAGAGTTCAAAGTTACAAAAGACCAAGCAAGTTTTTCTTCAACTATTTTCACTTTATTTTTAGCTGTGAAACTCGCTTAGATTTCAATAGCTATGATATTCATAGTTGTCTTAAAGAAGCAACAGTATATTTTTATACTGACATGCACTATAGACTTTACCTAAATAATTGCTCTGTAGATTCCAGAGTGTTATAAATGTAAAAATCCCTCACTAACCTTTACTGTTTGTTGGTTTGCCTTATGTTGGATGTCTGCATCTAATGTGTGGAGGAGTTAAAAGTGCAGTGCTGTGTTTTGCTACATAGTACAGCATCCTACAAAGATGCAGAGAAGTACAGGAAGCATTCTTATTTGGAAATACTCTTGAAAATTGCTGTGTAAGAGAGTGGTGTCCTGGATTATGAAGTGCTTGCTATCAAGATAGGAATTTGAGGAGTGTATCTCATGATTTTATTCTGGTTTTAATTCTTTACAGAATTAAAAAGCACATCTGGCCTATTGTCCCTGATCCATCCAAGAGTAACATTGCTCAGTGGTCACCTCAAGTTCCAGCTAAGGTAATACTCACCTTTCTGCATCTTGTATCTTTCTAGACCACGAGGTTTCAAATAATATAAAGTCTTCTGTCTTCTAGCACACACAGATTTCAAGGAAAAAAAAAACCATGGATGTTAAGTTTCATGACATTGTGATACGATATCGTTAGAAGACTTTACTGCATCAGCAGATTCAGCGTTAGAAATACATGGCCCTTAGCACAAGTTCACGGCATAGAGCAGTCTTAAACATTGTGAATTATATTCACTTTACTAGTTGGAAGGGTCTAGTCCTAATTATTTTATTCATTCATGGGAAATCAGGATTAAGGAAATGGAATTAATAATTACCATTCTTAAAACCTTCAAGTGACTTGTTTGCCCAGTTAAGTCATGAATTAGAGAGAAAGGTCTAATTGTTCCTCATGGATGAGGAGATGGCAGCAAAACGTATGCCCCATGCGGCATGAATGTATGGCCTCAATATAGAATGTTCCTGTGCTGCACAGCAAATGGTTCTATGTTTATGGCTCTTAAGAATAATTAATTAGATCAAGACTTGCACATCCGCTGTGGTGTTAGAATAACTGCATAATTAAGACTTTGTATTGGAAAGAAAACTATGTCCTTCATTTTGTAACAGATACTTTCAAGAGATTGCCAAACTTACATGACTTACATGATGAAACTTGAAACAATTAGAGAAAAAAAAATTGAGATTGGGGGTGGGGGGGGGGGATTGATTTTTTGACCTTCCTCTTAGGAAACATCCGTCTCTTTCTTTCAGCATAACTTTAGTTCCAAAGATCAGATGTACCCAGAAGGCAGCTTTACAGATGTAAGCGTCGTAGAAATAGAAGCGGATGACAAGAAGTCTTTTTCAGAACAAGATCTAAAACCCTTTGACTTGCTTAAAAAGGAAAAAAGTACTTCAGAAGGGCACAGCAGTGGTATTGGAGGATCCTCATGCATGTCTTCTCCTAGGCAAAGTGTCTCAGACAGCGATGAAGGTGAAACTACACAAAACACTTCAAGCACTGTACAGTATTCAACTGTAGTACTTAATGGCTACAGAGACCAAACACCTGTACAAGTCTTTTCAAGGTCTGAGTCAACTCAGCCACTGCTAGATTCAGAAGAGAGATCAGAGGATCACACTGGAGGAGGTGACAGTACAACACAGAGGCAGCAGTATTTCAAACAAAATGGTGGTCACGATGAAACCAACACAGACAGGCCATGCGTTGAAAGAACAAAGCCAATTACTCCTGCTAATGAGGGGGATCTTGTGGGATTTGCACAACTGCAGATCTCAGGTCAGAGTTCGCAGCCATTGGGCCTTGGGCTGGAAAAAAATACCCAGGAAGCTGCTCTGCCAGATATTTTACAGACAAGTATTGAAGGACAAACTGTGAGACCCGAAACAGTGGAAGGAAATCCACCATCAGTCGATGAAATGCCAAAAAGTTACCTCCCGCAGACTGTGAGACAAGGGGGCTATATGCCTCAGTGAGAGAAGAGACTGGCTCTGTTTAGGCCTT
Organism: Chionis minor; assembly: GCA_013398295.1. NCBI lineage: Eukaryota > Metazoa > Chordata > Aves > Charadriiformes > Chionidae > Chionis > Chionis minor. The sequence goes on along the minus strand of VZSF01009829.1, from coordinate 889,699 downwards.
CATTAGTGCCTGTTCACACTTTCTCCTGTGTTTCTGATAAATTAAGCTAGGTATTTTTGTCTGAATATGGATAAAAATACTGAAATTAAGTGAAGAGCAATTTGACAAAGTACAATAAGGACTGTGTTTTTGTGGAAAAATTGCAGTCCAGACCTACTGGAGACTTACTTTTATGCACTACACAGAATCTTAAGTCTGGATAGCTGAACAAGCCTTTTTGCTACCTTGTTTTTTTTGTGTATTGTCACACCAGATTTACACATGATTGAAAATGGCAAGTTTCAATTAATCCCATCAGCCAATAGACCTCCTAGAAGAAATACTTCGATTTGTGACAGTGTACAAGCCTAAAAAGCCAGCTTTAGTTGCTTGGAGCATCTTCGTGCAAAATTAAGACTGAAGCTTAGTATTCTAACGTGGAAGAATACTTGTGTCTCATACTTTTCAGTAGCTTGACTGACTTTCTGAATTCTGACTTGGCCAATGTCCAGCTTACCAGACATGCAAATTATATTCATCCCCATTTAAAAATTACAAAAATTAAATAGAACTTGCTATGGTGTGCAAGTAAGAAAACACCATGATTGCTTCACTCAGAATACTACTATGTTAACTGATACTATGCCTACATTTAGATATGCGTGCACATGAACTATAAAATAATTTGGCCTAAAAATGTGCCTTGCAACTTTTACACACAGCAATTCAGTTCCATGTTAAAAAGTTTAAGAATCCAGATGAAAAAACAGATTAACAGTTGTTTAAAGGTTTTCTACCCAAATCACTGTCTGATTATACCATACCTCTCTAGTCATATAAATTGCCTTTGTTTAATAAGCGCACCTTTGCTGTACACAGTTTAAGAGGCAAGTGATGAGCTGTAAGTTTTACCATTTTTCTAACTGCTCAGGAGAAAGGGATTATGACCTTCCTGATTGACTACAATGATTAGTGTGCTGTAACCTCACTGTTAATGCCACAGGACCTCCTTGAAACTGAAAGCAGCAAAAAACACAACATTGAAGTCATTGAAGCTCTTGGAAGAAAAAACAAAGCCTCCATGCTGAATTTGAACATCACTGGTAGTATGTATCTATCAGCAATCATGAGCCACAAATAGCACGGGGTTGTTAAAATTCCTTACTTTTTTCTTATGTTTTACTTTTCCCCTGTTCAGACAGTTTGCATTTTATTGAAGCGATGCATTTCTTGGAGACTATTTCTACCAGGGTTTAAAGAAAAGTAAAATTATGTTAAAATAAGCCCCTTCTCCAATGATAAGTAGAAATGTTACGGCACTCTTACAGATTAATTTTTTTTAACCTTAACTTAATCTAGTCAGCTTTCTAATCTGACACTAATAAAACCTTAAATCAAAACACTAAATGCTGTGTTGTGAGAATAAAACAAGGGTTTTATTTCTCCTTCAGCAAAAGAACTGTATTTAAGACCACCTGAAACCTTTTGTGCTGTCACCTCTGGTGCTGCTGTTCTGCACAGCACTTGCTAAAGGCCCTGGAAAGGCAGGTGTCAGTATCATTTCAACTCCCCTTGTCCTTGTCTGCCAGCTTGCATGGAAGGACAGGTATACATACAAATCTTCATGTGTGTCTTCTGCTTATGTTACAAAGAAATTCAATGCTAGAGTAAAATTGTAAGATTACCTCTTGAAGTCTGGACTATTTAAAACAGATAAAGAATGCAGAATCTTTAATAACATTTCAGTATTCCACAGTTCCTTTCTCCCAACATTATTTTTTTGTATCTGGGCACTTTTTTAAACTGAAAGGCTATGGTGCAGCTTACTATAACTACACCTTTCTTCAAACCAGTCCCCTTCCTTCCTGCTCCACCTCAGCACCTTGAAACTCTCTCCCAGAGGGTAAGGGCATGATGAAGACTATGCTGCCACAAGACAGCAGAGACTGTCTTTCATTTTTTCAGAGGTTGAAGGAGCATTCCTTTGTCAGAACACATTCCTTTTGGAAAATAATAGCTGTTACTTTACTGGGGGATAAGTCATCTTCTCTATGCAAATTTCATAGTGACTGTAGAAACCACAAGTAAAAGGGAAAGTCTCGAGCAGTGTGCATGCTTATCAGAACTGCCCTGCAGCCATGTGCATATAATCTACCTTCTGCTCGTCTATGAAATATTGTGGGCCACAACCTGGCTACTTAATCTGAATATTGTTTCAGAGGTCTGGATTTTTTCAAAAACATGCTGATGAAGTCTGTCTTTTTTATTATTATTGTTGGGTTTTGTGATGCAGGGATACTAACTTTTGATAGCCTATGTCATATTTGCAGGACAAACTCAGTTATTCCTAAAGTTGCTATTTGCCTTCCTGTTGTGTAAAGGGAAGGCATTTTGTTCTCAGTTGCTGTTAATCACGGACCATTTCCAACCTTAAACAGCATCAAGAGATTCTCCTTTTAAAAGGTCTGTGCTAACAAAAGTTCTGGCCTGTCACTTCTGGCATCTTTCTTTGTTGTTTATGGGCCAGTGGTAATAAACTAACATCATCATATAGGAGTGTATCCTAGAGAAAATTCTGTCTGTCTGGCAGTAATACTCTTATCTTTCACGCTTGTGTATTTATCTAGGGCTAAAATACTGACGACTAAGTAGGAGATACTGGTGGGTGAACAGCTTGTAGAAGCCACAGTACATACAACAGGTTTACAGCTTGTTCGTAAACCTATGTGCCAAATGTCATGCATAAATGATATCATCAGGATTTAACTCAGTTTTGTACTTTGGATTGTAACAATCTAATTGTATCAAACAGCTGCATACAGGTTTTTAGCGTGTCCATAATCTAATTGTAGCAATCAACAGAAATTCTCTGAACTTGGCCCTAATGTAGTAATTAAAGAAAAAGCTTCCCGCACCCCGCAATAACTGTGGTGCACTTTACAAAATAAAGGCATTATTGAAGTAAAATCACATTTCAGTATTGACACTTTCATGTCCATCTTGATTTTTTTTGGACTGGAATTTTTCAGGTAGGAGTGGGAGAATAATTGTAAAGACCTTGTTACTTTGGCAGCAGGAAGGGAGGCTAGTAGAAATATAAAGTATTTTTCCTGTATTAGCATTTTTGAAACATCTCTTAAGTGCAGGCTGGCTAACTGCTCCTCTGTTTAGAAGAAAAGTGAATATATTTATCTCTGTAGTTCTGTTGTGGTGGTTCTGTTAGAACAGGAGATTGTTGGGGTTGTTTCCGGGGTGTGTTGGCTGACTTTCAGGGCAGTTAGACTGGGAATATCCTCTCCCACTGTAGTGAAGTCCTGGGATTATATTTCATACACCCTACTGTAGTAAACTAAACTGCCTGTTAAGCCTTAACTTGGCAGCGCAAAGTACAGAAGAGCAAAAATTTTTTCTAAACTTTGCTCTGGAGTGTTTGTGACAGGCATGTGCCTATCTGTGGTACAGCACCCTAGCAAAATGCTAATTATCAGGACTGGAAAAATCTTTGGCCCTGTGAGGAGAAGGGAGTTTGCATGCAAGGGCTGAGTCCCATTGTTGGACACTGGAGAAGCCCCATGGCCTGGGGTGGGGTTTGCAGCTCCAGCTTTGACTGTAAAACATGAGCACTGCCAGACAGTTAAAACTTACATTAATGTGCTCAGTATGTGGGAATCACCATGCTGATTTAACTTCAGTAATTGAGCTTGTTTAATTAGTGCCAGGTCTTGAATATGCAAGACCCGCATCAATATATGCTGCCATGGTATTGACTTCATGGTGGGATCTGAAACTCCAAAGATTCTCAAATTGTTAATAGTCAGCCCTGCACCAGGACATGCACATTTTAAATTGCAATTTAAGTGCATTAAATGGGACTAAATACACTAGTTCATTTTCCCGGAGACAGTTGTTGTAATTGAGATTAACTGTTACTGGGATACATTCCTTTAACTATGCTAAAAAGTTCTCCTGACTGATGGATTGTGAAACTTCATTAATCCCCTGTAATCTTTTGTCTGTTTGCTAGGATGGATAGGTATAGCCATTTTTAATTCCAAGAGCTGCTTTTAATGTTATTTGGAAGCAGTTCATAACAAGTGTTGAGTCTTTTGTCACAAAACAGCCATTTGGGAATTACAGCCAACCCCACAGTATTCAGCTCTTGGTCCAGAAAACTGCAGTAAAGTGGAGGTATAAGTGCAAAGGTCTAGAAAAGGGCAAAATTAAGTATCTTGCTTTGAACTCAAAAATTCCCATTTCCCTTCCTTAAAAGTGAAAGGATCAGTTTAAAACAAAACAAAAAAAAAGCTGAAACACGTGTTTGCTTTCACTACTGTTTCCTTCGTAGTACTTGTGCAATCTGAGCCATTCCTTGAAATGAAAGCAGTGCTGACTTAATGCACAAGGATGCATTTTTGAGGCCACAAGATCTGATACAAACGAATTTAAAATTAATGACTGAAGGCTAGATCTCAACAATTGTCCACTTCCCCACCTCCCTGCCCCCTTAATTTTAGTGCAGAGAGAGGGTGGGCAGTAGGTGCCTCCCAGAATGCAGCCTTAGCCAGTACTTCTGTTAATTTGCAAAGGCAACCTTGATGGGGATATATGCAATAAAGTCATCGATACTCTGCAGAAGCACACTTCTGTGACAATAGGTGAAAAACACATATGGCACAACTGTCTGCAGTCGGTTGGAAGGCTCTGCGTCCTCCTGCTCACACTGAAGCATCTCCTGCACCCCGCACCGGCTGTTCTTCTCCAGCGACTGCAGGCGTGGTAGATGAGCATTCTCTTACACCTGTCGCTTTTCTTCATATCAAAGCACATTCGTTAATGGATTCAGTCAACTTGTCGTGTTTGGTTTTTTTTAACACACCAGTCTTGTTTACAGTGTCACATACGGCCTGACACTTTGATGCAGCCATGGATTGTCTAGTAACCAAGTGCTTTTATTTGGACTAAGGTCACTGAATGTTGCTGTGCAGGTATATGCATCTAGCTTAGCAGAGGCATGGCACATGGGGATAGACATACTAACAAGGAAAGTGCCTTGATGCTGGGTTGGATGGCTAGTGAATGTAAACATTAAGTCAAATTTTACTATGTACTTAAAGTAAGTATGGCTGATTAACCTGCTGGTGGTTTGAATGCCAGCTTTAATGGGCTTGCGTACCGCCACTGGAGGTTAAACTTGTAAATTGCTGCATAAGCTGTCTCTATGTGGAAATGTGTTTTAATACTAGTACACTATCTTCATTATTTTGCAAAATGCATGTTTATTGTCATATAAACTCTGCTTTCTACAATTTACTTTATGGTCAGTTTTGAATGTCTTCTTCTTTGTTACCCAACTGAGCCTGAATGTTGCATTTGTCTAGTATATAATATGCTAAAAGAAAACAAAACAAAATTCCATACTTAATTTGTGTGCTGGAGTCGGTGTTTTGTAAGGGTAGTAGTAACTACAGAAGGAGAAGAGTCTGGGCACTACGTAATAGGCAAGAAAGAGAGAAATGTTCGCAGAGAGAGACATGACCATGGTACAGCAGGACACAAGGCTACCTTGTGGGTGTCCTGGGCCAGTTCAGCAGCAGGGGGATGCGCTTCAGCCTTCCACTGTAATTGCTGCTGTCAATAGGGATCGGCTGCAACTGGCCGGCCTTGGTGGTGAGACAAGTCCCTGTCCCGGGACTCAGCTCTGTTCTGGCCACTGGCATGGTCTGTGTCAGTGGCTGCCATCTGCCTCTGGCTCTGTGTGCTGAAGGTACAGGACCGGCCTGCCAGACAGGCTTGTTTAGGTTTGCTGAAATTGGGAAGAAGAGTGTCCAAAAATCCGGTTCTGAGGAATGCCACAGAAGTAAGAAGCAGGATATAATGCTGTGTACTCAGACTACTTTCCAAGAAATGAGCCGCAGTCTGGGCTACATCTGACCCTGCCTTTGGTCCCACCTGGGCTTGGTTGTTTTGCTCCTAATGGGTGGAGGACCCTTGCAGGCCTTTAGTGAACTTACAGTTGGATCTTCAAAGTGAAAGTCGTATCCACAAAAGGCTTCAAGAGTGCCACCTGAGGAAAGGCAGCTTCCCCATCCTGGCTGAAGTTCTGACTTGTGTGGGCAGATGCACGTAAGACAGGGGGACAAGGGGTGGGGATGGGGGTGTTACATTTTGTGCCACCTCCAGCACCAAAAATTGTTTGTCACCGCCACAGAAGAGCTGTCCTGTACACCTCATGCCAGCGAACACTTTGGTGTTGAATTAGGTGCAAATATAACACCAGACTCTTTTTCCAAAATGCTAGTTCACTACACAGTAGTTTGCTTGTCACTGTTTCATGTAAGGCCCCTGGAGTTCCTACAGGAGAGTACGTTTTTTGCGCAGCTCCAGCTGAGCTCCTGGCTGCTGAGCATCAGCACGGTTGTGCTTCGCAACTGCAGGGTGAAGCTGGTGCAGAAGAGGCAGCAGCTCCTAGCCTGCGTCAGTGCTGGCAGAGCAAGATTGCTTCCTGTAACTGTTCAAAGAAACAAAGGAAATAAGGGAATGATGGGAATGCCCCGAGTTTCCACAGGAAGCGCATACTTGCACAGTGTACACATCAGAACACCAGAAGCTGCCAGGTTCCTGGGAACAGTTCTCCATCCCCATGGCGGGGAGCCCACAGAGGAACTGGGATGGTGCCTCCCTGTGTGCCAGCCCTGGGATGGCCTGGGTTTGCCTGGCCAGGACAGGGGCTGGGAAGCAACATGGCACAGCAGCCGCAGAGCAACAGAGGTACACAGGAGCCCTGACAGCCCTGCGCACCGCAGGACCCTGCGTTTGGAGGCTGCTGGGGCACTATGGCTTCAATTTGACCACCGGTGATCACCATGACATTGAACCCCTCTGCGAGAGCATGTTGCGTGTATTTTTCCAGACATTTGTGCTGTTCATGGTAGAACAATCCAGTGCCTTCCTGTCTTCCAAGCAGTCTCTAACTACCATGAAATAACTAGCAGCGCTTCCCACACTCTGCAAATAGTTGGGAAATTCCTGGCTCAGCCAGGAAGGCTGTGAGCACAAATAACGCAGCTGGGAGATAACGGTACGAAATTCGGAGTGAGTAACCTGACTCCAGACTTGCCTGCAAAATGGAAATATACTGTGCTCTGGTGTGCTAGGCATCACGCTGGCTTTCCGTTTACAGTAACACGTAAGTCACTCTGCGGGCTTGGGCACTGAGCTGGGCCAGGGGCCTGTGAGGGGTTTCAGTGAGGGCTGAGCCCTGCAGGAGCCACCCCCCAGCACTCCACTCCTCCTCTCCAGCTGCTGGCACAGCCCCTTACCCTGGGCGAGCAATGTCGTGCAGCCGGTTCTGGGCAGCAAAATCCCTAATAAAGATCCTCAGCAAATGCTCTTCAGGGGTGCCCCAGGCACTCGCTGCCTCCAGGATGCTGCGCAGCGGGGGACACATGCCAACAAAGCTGATGGCCCCGTGCGGGAGTGCCCTGGGGCTGGGGCTGTGGGCAGGAGCCTGGGCATCACCTGGAGACCCAGCGTGCCGCAGAGCCGCTGGTCACAGCAGCACTCCTGGCCTTCCCGGTGCGTTTCTGGCAGGTCCTGGGCAGCCCAGCCTGGCCCCAGCACCCCTTCAGCCCACAGGGGCCATGCCAGGAGATGGCAGCAGCCTGTCGCCGTTAACAGCCAGACAGGCCGACTGCTGCAGCCCCAGCTCATCATGTATTTTATTTTTAACATTTCTATTCTGAAGCTTTAGCAAGTCCCCTTGGCGGGTTTCCTGCCCCTCCCTTTGCCGCAAAAGCTCTGACCCTGGTTTTGTGCGTCAGCCACCCCAGGTCCTCAGTGGGACGTGAAACCCCGACCCGTGGGCAGGCTCAGCGCCCGCGTGCTGCCAAGCAGGTCAGTGTCCCAGTGCCCTCTGGCACACAGTCCCAATGGCTGGGGCCATAGGATAGCTGGTCCGCATGACACAGACCCGGATTGCTGGCTCCTCGTCCCTGCAGGCTGACTAAACAGGCTGGAATTTGTTAATATGAAGCTTGTTCTTATGCATTGCTGCAGCCTGAATCACTGCACCATCCAGACAATAACCACCACTGCCCCGCATTTGTTAGCGATACACATTCCCATGCACTTTGAAGTCCATTTCTGGACTGGACCTCTGGCAGCAAAACTTTTCCTGCTTGAACAGATGCAGCTTTTTCCCCTGGTTTGGGGAAATTCAGCATTGGAGAAAGAACATATGACTGCGTGTGCATCAAAGAGCCATAGGGTCCCCCACACCATAAACACAGCCTCTCTCCATCACCACTACAGGACTTGGTTATGGACAAGGTGAGGGTGCCATTTCAGTAGCAAGACAAATCTTCCTAGATGGGGGTACTGTAATAACTTTCAAAACATTCTAACTGCCATTTATCAAGGATCACAGAATCACAGAATGTTAAGGGTTGGAAGGCACCTCTGGAGATCATCTGGTCCAAGCCCCCTGCCAGAGCAGGGCCACCTACAGCAGGTTGCACAGGATGGCGTCCAGGCAGGTTGGGAATGTCTCCAGTGTCAGAGACATCATCACCTCTCTGGGCGGCCTGTTCAGTGCTCTGACACCCTCAAAGGAAAGAAGTTCCTCCTCATGTTCAGATGGAGCTTCCTATATTTGAGTTTGTACCCATTGCCCCTTGTCCTATCACTGGGCACCACTGAAAAAAGCCTGGCCCCCTCCTCCTGGCACCCACCCTTTAAGTATTTGTAGACATTGATGAGATCCCTCCTCAGTCTTCTCTTCCCCAGACTAAAAAGACCCAACTCCCTCAGCCTTTCCTCATAAGAAAGATGTTCCAGCCCCCTAATCTTCTTTGTAGCCCTTCACTGCACCCTCTCCAGCAGTTCCCTGTCCTTCTTGAACTGGGGAGCCCAGAACTCAACACAGCACTCCAGATGTGGCCTCACCACATTGTTATGTGAAGCTTACCCTGTGTTGAGTCAGAGACACCTGAGGAGGCTCCCTCCTTCCCTCCTCATCTTCCTCTCCCGACATTTGTGTAGAGGAGCAATTGCTGATAGCCCCAGGACAAAAGCAAATTCCTCCAGAGGCTGCTCAGGACACAGCTGTTCCAGCAAGTCCCTATTGTGCTCCATTTGCTGCATGCTGTTTGCTGGGTGTCTTCCTTCTTTAAGTGAAACTAGTAACACTCCTGTGTCAGAGAGCCTTTTCATTTTACTTATTAATATAAATTGACAAGATAGATAATGCATAGATACACATCCGTAAATGAAAGCAAATTGAATCATTACTGAAGTATGAAAAAATAAAGGAACTTGTAGCAGCTTTAAAAATTAGCCTGAACACAATCCAGGGTAAAAGGTCAGACTCTGGGAGAGACCTCCAACATGTGGAGTGATTTAAATAAAAATGTCAACATAGAAACATCAAAAATAAACAAACTGCCAGAGCACGAACTCCTTTACAGTCAGCAAAACTGAGACTCATCCACAAAAGCTGGAGTAAATAGAGATAGCTCACACGACCATCCAGAGAGAAACTCAAGTTAGCCAGCCCTGTCATTAAAGAAAAAATCAGTCCTTAAAAATGTAAACCTCAGCAGTGGGAGCAGAACAACCACAAGCTGGAGACAGCGCATCCAAGACTTTATCTGAGGACATGGCAACAAAAACCACTCACCACCAAGCAAGCAGGGGCACATGAGGGGTTTTCCCCACACACCTACGCTCCTGTCCCGTAGTGGATGCAGCATTGTGGGCTCACGTTCACTGGGAAGAGCTACCTCACTTCTACCTTAACCTCAGATCAGGAGCCTGGGCCATGTCTACAGACTAGCAGATGTACTCATGAACCCAAGGCTTAGGTGACTTTGCAGCAATTTGGTAGTTTTGCATTGAGACAGTCATGCAAACCAATGGCACAAGGAAACTGTACATCCCTAGGGACATGGGGCTGTGGAACTGGGAATGTGTACAGGGAAGGTGAGGAGGGGTGGGAGGGGAAAGGGTGGAGTGACGTCTGTTTGAGATCAAGCATCTCCTCTCCCTCACACCCCAGTATATCAGGAGATACAGCAGACAGCTAATATCCAGGATCACCCTTTACTTTATAAAGATTATGATATTATAGTTACAGACAGAGAATCAGCCCTGTGTGCAGGCAGAAAGGTGAAAATTGGCAAAATCTAAGCTCCTGCGTGTGTCCATTTTCACTCAAAATCATTCAACACTCCCCTGCTTCCTTCCTCTCGCAGCTCAGACGGCATGAAACCTTGTTAGGCTCGTAAACTGCAGATACCATTCATCAGAAGTGTAAAACCAATTAAGTCCTTCAGAAAAGAAAAGCAAAAGCAGAAGAGGGGTGCAGTCCCTAAAGACAAGGAAAACTCAGGGCCTATTCGTGAGCCAAGCTATAAACCTGTAAAAAAAAAGCTGCAGATGAAAGCAAATGCAGGGAGCATGTTTGAAGAGCTGTAAGCTCACGGGAGAGAGAAGCAGACAACAAAGGCAGCGAGCCATGAAGGCAGCTGGATATAAGTGTTTCTGGAAAGTATGCTAGTTATGAAAAAGCTTTACATTAAAAGACACTGTCACTCACTGTTTAATTCTTCCTGTGTTCAGAGGAGTTTTAAACACTTTTTGTAAATAAAAACATCTGCAGCTCATAAACTATTAACGCTGGCATAAATTCCTACTTCTAAAGGGGGGGCGGGGGGGAATGGGACACGAAAAGGAAACAAAAAGCCCTTCCAGCTCAAAAATCCCACAGCTAACTGCTTGAGTTAAAGACAGTAACAGAAATACAGCCTAGAGGCTATGCCCAGACTTACCAGACACTATGAGAAGATTCGCTATGAGAAGCAGGATGTTCTCATTTAGCAGATTGAAGGATAAAAATAAATTTCTTGCATTGTCTTACATTAGGACATAATTTACCATAGTATCATTTTAGAAAGTCTTTCAAACTCTTTTTTTTTCAGAACAAAGTGTTGGTTTTAGTTCAGTGATGCTCTAAGTGGGCATCCCAGAGCATTTACCCTAATTATAAACTTATGCTCATTGTTTCTGACATCCTTGAACACTATTGCATAATCTTCCCATGATTATAAAACACGTTACTTATTCATCAAACTCCAATAGACATACAGTTGCTCATGTAATGTCGCAAATTCTGCAGAAGTTACCCTTGGCTCGGTCAGCATTGCACTCTGAAGACAGCAATGACAGAGCCAGGAAAATTAAATGAGGCTGCTTTCCAGAGAAATAAGTACTCGCTTCGAAACTTCAGTTGTATTGAGTCAGACACTGAAATGTAGACAATATAAAAGTTGCAGGCTTAGCAGGCTTTCGGCAATGATAAAGCGCTTGTAGGTCTTCAGTGTGGAGCCAAGCAATGCCCAAAATTCAGGACAATCTAATAAGAGGTTGAGAAAAATGCTGGTGGCAGACATTCAAACTTGAAAGTGTTGACATTGTTACTCAGTGGGACTAGTCAGAGTTAAAACACCACTTTTGAAATATAAAACACCATATTATAGCATACCTTCTTTGACTGCTTGAATTGGGAAACACAAGCCCACCCCAGGCTTGGGTGGACTATTCTGTTACTGAGCACCCGCTGGGCTGCCACAACTCTCCCAGCACCCGCATCCCGCAGCAAACGAGTGGTGAGGTAACTCTCCACCCTCCTCCACTCTCCCAAAACTCACCCGAATAACCCGAATAATCCAGGACCCTGGGAACGGATATTATAAAGCTATAGTTGGGGCAGCTCAGGGCAGCCTGCACCCTGAATCACTGATGTCTCAGACAACCATAACTGGTTTGAAACTATTCCCCTTTCCATTTGGGGAGAGTATTTTCTACAAATGTGTTGTCTTTTAAGAGCTGAAGAAAGTAGAGCATAGGAATGATCAGCATGAAATAATTACTCTCTGTTTCCTCTTCAAGTACCCTGCTTTAAGCAGAGTTAGGAGAACAGATCTCCACCATACATATACACATCTGTTCATGTTTTGATATTCTATTAAAAAAAAAAATCTTATTTCAGAGAAGAATATCTTAGTCAAACATCTGTTCCAATTTTTGGATTGTCACTGTTCATGTTCAAAAGACCTAAACAAAACAATAGTTTGAATAAAATACCAAGGTGGCAGTGAAGCTATTATTTACTCTTGGAAAAAAGGACAAAAAAAAAAATCATAGGAAAGCCCAGGAAAAGAGCAGGCAAATTAATCCCAGTTTACTAGAGTAACTACATTTTTGTCAAATACTGAAAAAAATAATTTCTGCTAAGTAGGGAAACTGAAAAAAAGGAAAGACATAAAGGATTAAAAATACTGTATTTTGCTTAAAACCTCCCTCCTAAGTTATAGACTGGGAAGCACATGTACACAAAAAGGGTATACCTGGTATTTTGCAATAAATGCTTTTAATAAACCTTATGACTTAGAACAGTTCATACCACAAAAAGAGTACTTAGTGTTTTCCTGTTGGCTCCATTTACAAATGTCATCCATTGCATACAGGAAAAAACAATTGCTTTAGGTATGCTCTATTTTTTAGCCAAGGGTGGCACATATTCTGATAAATAGCCCTGCTACAAACATGCCATAAGACCACTGTATATTTCACTCCTGTCTTGCCAGGAGGCAGAAGAGGTTGTTATTAACAACCACCTGAACTTGCAAGAAGACCTTATACGTATGGGCTGAAGGCTCACCTACACTGAGAATGTGCCCTGCTTCCCGCTATCAATATGGCAAACATTAACACAGAGCAGCAAAACTAGTCTTTCATGATCTTTGCAGCAGATTTGAAACTAGAGGAAAGCAAGTCAGAACACTAGTTCAAATTAATACACATTTCAGCTGTTTACAAGCAAGTTTTATAGTCTCAAATCCTTTATGGTATATAGGCTCTATGTGTTATTTCCAAGTAACCTTTAGCAGAGTATCCTACCTGAATATTTCAGAATAGCTGCTAGCAAAACATAAAGCTATTGAATTCACAAATTCACAAATTACCTTGTATTTGTAAGGTGCGTGACTTTTTTTATTAAAAACACTGTTTTGTGTGACCACTGAGATTTAGAATTGCATTGCTTTTTACATACACAATTTCCCAAATGTTGTGCTGTTGAATCTTGAATAACTTGGATTTTGACGCCTAGGTTAGCAAAGTTAAAACATTACAACCTAATACCTGAAGCCCCCTGTCATAACAAAAAGACCTCTTACTCAAATTCATCACGGGAGATTTCAAAACTAAAATCTGAGATGTCTTTGGAATAGGGCTTCAAAGTTGATCCATTATCTTTTCTTGTAATATTCCTAATCTCTGACAACGTAAGGCCAGAGGATTTGGTACCGTTCAGCTGCAAAAACCACCAGCTGAAACCCTGCTTTCATGACCACATCAGATTGCATGCACCACAGTCGGTCTGAGGCTGCAGACAGCATGATCCTTAGTATTTGTTCCACCCAGCTTTTCAGTGTCATCTTGAAATGTGTGCAACATAGCCCAACATTAGTACCCCAAGCTCTTTGTCTCTGCAGTGAACTGCTCAACTTATCCATGACAGTTGCCTTGTCTATCACAGCTGCAATCACTAGGCATTTAAAGCTATTATCTTACTGCTGAATTATCTTACAGTAATTATCTGTACCATGGGAGCTCTGGAAGATATACCTACACTGCCAGTGTAGTTCTGGACTTGAGCCTGCCTGTCTCTCAAGCTTTTTGATCATCCAGGCTGCTTAAGTGCTCATTTGGACTGACCCGCAAATGGAAAGAGCCAGCCACCTTCTCACATGGGAAACCCAAACATGAAGGCAATGCCTACCCTGAAACAAGGAGCGTCACTCTAAAAGCACAGCAACAAATACAGTAAAACCATACATTAGGATTTCTGGTCAAGGGCCAGGATTTTGTGGGCTCTTCTGCTGGACTGCATGCAGAACATAAAACACAAGATCCCAGCAGCAAAGCAGCTTGCAATCTCATCTGTGCTGACAAAGGAGACCGAGCAGCAATATAAATTACATAAACAACTTCCTTCTCTACAGGTATTGCTGCACAAACATTAGCTTAATTACGATACCTCACTGTGGGTGCAGGCACACGTGTACACAGACATATTTAGATGCACACAAACACTTCAACAAGCAGTTGGAGGAATCAATGCAGTTACATAGGTAAGACGTATCTGCATAACTGCATCAATTCCGCTGAAGCTACGCCAGCTTGCAGCAGCACCAGGGTCTTCTCCTCTTCTCTTCTTGAAAGTCTACATCCAAAGATACTCTGCTTGCACAGATTCTAAAGGAAGCACAGTAAATGTAACATTTGTACTTTCCATACCTGTGAATGTCCAACGTACTGGGAAAATCATAGTGTGCACAGAAACAGCACAATATGCTTTCCAATGCATATGTAATTTTGTTGTTCTTAGAACAACAAGAATGCTAAAGTTTTCTCATACAGGTGACTTAGTGAAGACAAGCATACATGCATAATGTGGTAACTATGAACCCATCTTCATGGGTAGTCTAACAACCATTGGGGAGATGACACAGGGGTCAGGGGAGGGGGAGAAATCAAAATGCCCATACAAGCAATTTAAGACTAGCTGACAAGAAGCTCAGAACATGTGAGACACGTGTGTTGAGTTGGTTAAAAAGCAGTAAAATAATTCTAATGTCATTTTTGTGTTTAGGAGTGGTATGCACGGGTGTACCTACAAGAGTCTCTAACAGGATCGAATTTCAGACCTCATGAAGTTCTCAGTTCCTGTCTGCCCTGGGAAATAATTAACAGAGTGGATTATCTCTAGAATACTTCCTATAGAATCACAGAAACATTGAGGCTGGAAAAGACCTTTAAGATCATTGAGTCCAACCATAAACCTGACATTGACGTGCCACATCTACATGTCTTTCAAATTCCTCCAGGGATGGAGATTCCACCGCTTCTCTGGGCAGCCTGTTCCAATTCTTGACAATCATTTCAGTAAATAATTTTTCCTACTATCCAATCTAAACCTGCCCTGGCACAACTTGAGGTCATTTTCTCTTGTCCTATCACTTGTTCCTTGGGAGGAGAGACTGACCCCTCCTCACTACAACCTCCTTTCAGGTAGTTGTGGAGAGTGATAAGGTCTCCCCTCGGCCACCTGTTCTCCAGGCTAAACTGTTTCAGTTGCCTCAGCTGCTTCTCGTAAGATTTGTGCTCCAGATCCCTCACCAGCTTCGCTGCTCTTCTCTGGACACGCTGCAGTACCTCAATGTCTTTCTTGTGGTGAGGGGCCCAAAAATGAGCAAACACAGTATTTGAGGCAGGGCCTCACCAGTGCTGAGTACATGATCACCTGGTCCTGCTGGCCGCACTATTTCTAATACAAGCCAGGGTGCTGTTGGCCTTCTTGGCCACCCGGGCACACTGCTGGCTCATATTCAGCCGGCTCTCGACCAACACCCCCAGGTCCTCTTCTGCCAGGCAGCTTTCCAGCCACTCTTCCCGAGGCCTGTCGCACTGCCTGGGGTTGTTGTGACCCAAGGGCAAGACCCAGCACTTGGCCTTGTTGAATGTCATACCAATGGCCTTGGCTCATTGATTCAGCCTGTCCAGATCCCCCTGTAGAGCCTTCCTACCCTCAAGCAGATCCCCACTCCCACGCAGCTTGGTGTCATCTGGAAACTTACTGAGGGTGCACTCAAAGGATGGAGATTCTTCTTAGCCCTCCTTTTATTGTTAATGCATTTATAGAAATATTTTTTATTGTCTTTTACTGCAGTAGCCAGATTAAGTTCTAGCTGAGCTTTGGCCCTCCTAATTTTCTCCCTGCCTAGCCTCATGACATCCCTGTAGTACTTCTGAGTTGCATGCCCCGTCTTCCAAAGGTCATAAACTCCCTTTTTTTTCCCTAAGTTCCAGCCAAAGCTCTCAGTTCAGCCAGGCCAGTCTTCTGCCCCACCGGCTCGTCTTTTGGCACATAGGGATGGCCTGCTCAGATTAGAGCTCTGTTCCGTGAGATACCAAACTCAGACCAGCGATGCAACTCACCCGAGTAATTTCTCACTTGTGAACAGAAGTTGAAGTATCTACCTTGAGAAGTCATCAACTATCTCAAAAAGAGAGAGATCTCTTTATAAAAAAACAATCTTTGAGGAACTGGAAAAGACAGTATGTTACCTGTAATGAAATACATGTTGAGGCAAGGTAAAGACCAGCTAGGTCACACCCCTTGCCAGTCCACCTACGTCAGCTGTTCAGCAGCAACCACATCATCTCTGGAGGAGTACACGCTGACCAAGTGCTAACTGGAGGAAGAAAGCTTCCTTCTCTTCACTGCATTAACCTCTAGCATACTTTCCCCCCAACTGTAAAGGGCATGAGGAACACAGAGATATCATAGGTTATGTAGTATGGAAAATTTGCCTGTAAAGGGTTATACCAAAGCGTTTGTGGGACTCCTGCTCAAAGAATTCGAAATTCCAGGGAGTTAAAGGTAGACTTAGGTAACAAAAGACTGAATGTTTAATTTAGGTAAAAGTCTGGTAAGTGAAAAACATGACCTATTAATAATTTGCAAGGCATAAGCCTTAAGATCAGAAAGGAATTGTTTGTATGATACACAGAAGAATGACAACTGTGAAGATGCATCATTATCTTCTTGAAGTTATCCCACAAAGCTGATCTCTATTAACCTTGCAAAGACCCATACAGCTGAGAGATTAATTTTCTGCATTTCAAGGACGGGTAGAAACAGGCATTTTTCAGATCAGAGATGGTGAAATTAAATGAATCTAGGAAAACCACTCCCTAGGAATAAAGACACCAGGTGTTCTATTAAAAAATGTATTAAAAAAGTTGAAGTATTGCAATGTTCAGCCTGCCATTGCCACTTGACATTATAGAAGTGGAATAACGGATCAAATATTCGACTTATTTGTGGATCATTCTCAAAATAGGATCACATTTCTAAATGAATATGAAAATCTAAAATGCCTAAATGGTATATTTAGTATAAGCTGACAAAAACTTTTCCATGTGCTCATAGCTTTATTTTTTTCATAGTTCACAGCATTAGTTTGAAAGACAAATTGTGAAAGGTTGGAAAGAGTACAACTCTGAATGCAAAACAAACCAAGTCCAAGAAAATGGCATTCCAAAGCATGGGAAAAAAGGCAGCCCTGATTTCTGAGATGTACTGAGCCCACTCATTGCATTACTCTTTTTCATATAAAACAACAGGCAAGAAAATCAGAAGTGAGGAGAGAAAAGCACACTAGTAACAGAGAAGGAAATAAAATGGGATGGAAAAGCCGGTTATTACTTACTCTCCAGAAGCTAAGAGATGTTACAGGGAGACTCTACCCAACCCACCCAACAATAACCTCCCCTTTCTAATGATCCCTTAAAGGGTACCTTATTTTTATTTTTTTATCTGACTCGCTCATGCAACTCAGAGTATGCAGCGTTCATATGGCTGCTAAACAATTCCTAGACAGACCACAAAATATCTCTGTATTTGTTTATTTTCATATATTTTGGTATTAAAACAAATACTGAGATTTAAGAGGGGGAAGAAACCCAACCTGCTGTGACTGAGTCAGTGATTTCTGATCTAGGAAGTCACTGGAAATCCTGGGAAACAGCAATGTAGCTGTGAGTTGTAAGTCCAGAAGCGAGTGAAGCAGCAGGAGCGTTGACCCAAGCAAAGCTGTGTCCCATGCTCATTTCAGAGCACGACATATTTAAGTAAGCAAGGGCTTTTAAGAACGAGCATACATACACACATTTTGGCTTATAGCACTGTGGTTGGGAAAGTGATCCAACAAACTTGGGCGGGGTGGGGGGAGGGAGTGGAAATGAGCATTCCTACACAATTTGCAGAAATTGTTTTTTCATGCTTTCTTGGAAACTAAACAAACATTTCTGTAAGTAAAATCAGCTTCCAAACTATAGGTGAAAAGCCTAGATGCAAACTTTACCCTGTTTTCCCCAACACAACGCACGTAACAGCCAATACATCCAGGGTAAGGCTCAGCCTCCTCATTCATGCCCGACAATGTATTTTCCATTCTCCCACTCACCTTCCTGCACAGAAATTAAAGGCTTTGTGTTCCTAGTCACACTTGTCTCTCCTTTTTTTATCCCCATAACTCCTGTAACTTTTTCACCTCTAAAGAAGTCTGTAGGTATGTACAAATAAGACTGATGATGTCAAGCCTTTAAACACTGAAAAGTTTAGTCTTAAAATTACTATGTGCTACATGTGTCATAGTGAACACCCCCCTTTTAACACATTTTACTTAGTCTTGACTCTCTACCTCTTTTTTTAACCTGTCATTTAACATAGTAAATATTTCAGTAAGAATTTTACAGTAATAGCCTCTTTCCTGCTAAAAAAAAAAAAATAAAAATTAATGTGATGGGGAGTTTCCTGCTTAACTGCTGCTGTGTATAAAATGGAAACTACAAGTATTTTTATGACTTACCAAAATCGTAAAACAAATTATAAAAGTTATATCCTTCATGTAGAAATCTCTCATCCTAAATCAGGTATGAGAGGATATCTGGGGATATTTTGTAGACTTAGTGTTTTTTCAATACCTCTCAGAAAAATAATTTCCTAAATATAAACTCAGTGCTTATTCTAACACAGGATACTGTATTTAGTTGATTTTTTTTTTCAGTTCAAAATATCAAAACCTCAACTGGGATACATGGTTTTAACCTGGGAGAAATTAGAGGCAAAGGAACAAGAAGATAAAAAGATATCGTGCCGTAAATAGAATTTTAAAAAGCAGCAAACAATCAGGAGACACAAAAGCAGCACAAAAACACAAAAGAAAGGGAAGGAAGCAATAAAGCCAGAATAACCCTAGCTTTTCCAAAATGCAGATAAGTCAATAGCATATACGTAACAAATATCTTCTCACTGAGGACAGAGGAACTATGAGCCAAACCGCTGATTCAAGAGCCAGGATGCAAAAAGACAGTCACCAAAATCTACCAAGCATTTGTGAAACAGGAGAAACACGATACATAAAACCAGCACAAAACAATCAAGGGAAGTAAGAACAGGAAAGTCGTTCTACTCCATGTAACTTAAGGAAGAATTCGGCAGATCCTGGCTTTGTTCAAGTCTGCCCACGTTTGCCCAGCAGAGGTTGCGCTGATGGATGCTCCCACAGGAAAGATCCCTTTGCTTTAGCAGACTGATTCACAAGAACCAAGAAGAAAATAAGAAAAGCTAATTCCTTTGCCTCGTTGCTGGCACATCTCTCTGGTAAGAAAAATGAAAACAAACCAAAGCCCCCCACCCGCACTGAAAGTGAACCTTACGGGTATGAACACAGTGCAGAAAATTACTTCACAGTTGTTCAAGGAAAGGGGTGTTTTCATCCAAATTAACTGAGAGCAGCCAGGCTAGAACATACGAATACATAGGAGCAGCAGTGCCGAGACACATCTCACAAGGAGACTTTAGATAGCAAAGTTTTCTCATGCTAATGAACTGTGGCTATCCCAAACATGTCCACCGTTATGTAGGATTGTCCCGCAACATTTTGATGAAAAGGAGGTAAGACAGCTGACTGGCTTTCCGGGTCATTCTTACTGTGTTGTGTCAAGTTCTCAGAAACAAGAAATTCCCTTGTTTTAACAGAATTTTTAAGGTATGGATTGAACAGTGCTTTCTCACTGAAATCTTCCAGCTTTAGAACTTCTTCATTACAATTTTCTTCATTTTTAATTGAAGTCTGCTGGGATTCACATAAATCATCTTCCAGCATTTCTGTGGGTTGGATTTCCTTCGCTGGTACCAAAGCTGAATGGATTTGACTTCCAGTATCTTGATCAGTAATTATAAAAGGCATGGATGGTGAAAAACATTTAGCAACTTCATTTTCTTCACTACGCAGCATCTTTTCATCTCCATTAATCATGCCTTTTGTATTAACATCAGTATATTCAGAAACATGGCTTTCACAATTCATTAGTAGTGATCCTTCCTGATTTTCTTCAGGAAAACAACGTTCCAAAACACTTAGGTCTTCAAAGTCTATGGTTTTAGCCTCAAATATCACTCCCTTCAAAAATGAATTATTCTGTCAGTACAAAGAGATAAATTGGAAAGTTATACAGGGATATGTAGTAATTTATTTTTTAATATACAAAATATTGACATTTGAGCTTTCTGACTCTATTTTAAAAATGCATTAATAAGGAGTTCTTGAGCATTTCAACTGGGATGCTGTTATATGTGAATGAGTACCAAAAATGACAATGTTATTCTATTAATTTGTTAAACACTTTCATATTAGGTTTTCTGTGCTTAATTGAATAAGGCGTTTCAATGAAGGCTCAGAATCACGCTTGGATGTTTCCATCTTTTCCACTCTAACAAGCCATTTCTCAGATGAAAGTTTAAATCCCATTCTCCACAGATTACAATTCCTATGTAAATATGATCAATTCCTCTTCATTCAAATAAACATCAAAACTTTAATATGGAATAAATATCCAACAATAAATGAGATGGAAATGTTAGCACAAAAATATACCAAATCTGATTATATGTTGCACTACATATTTGTGGAGAAGAGATATTCAGATGTGTGAATCTCACTCAATAGACTCAATAACCTGAGCAAATTTAATTGACTTTATTTAATAAACCATATCCACCAGTCACTTTAAAACTTCAACACATTATTTCTCATTATCATATAAGAATTAAATGAATATACTTTATAAGGATTAATCTTTTCTATTAGTTTGAAATACAATGTAAAGCACTTTACAGCACTTAAATAGAAGAATGAAACTCAACAAGTTTTTTTTTTATTTAGTCATAAAATGACTGTCAGAGAAGCACTTCTCTCCATTTGATCCATTCTTAAATGCATAACTTAAATAGAAGAATGAAACGCAACAAGTTGGTTTTTTTTTTATTTAGTCATAAAATGACTGTCAGAGAAGCACTTCTCTCCATTTGATCCATTCTTTAATACATAAAATTGCAATTATTACCACAGATGCATCAAAAGGCCATTCCACTGCCATGCTCTCTGCAGGGTTGGGTATATCAGACCAGCAAACTTTTTCAAACCTATCATTGAGAAAGGAATTTTAGTCATATGATGAAAGAAATAGATTATTAAAAATAAAATTAACAAATCCCCAGAAAGCCCCAATACTGCCAAAATACCGAACTTTCATAAAGGAAGTATTTCCTACATTAGCACAATTTTTTTCATTAAAATTGTTTTCCCTCACATTAATTTTTATCACAAAATATCTCAACAAGTAAAAATCTTGGGTTAAAGTCACATTGCAGAAAAATTACTAATGCACAAAGGTGTTTTCTTTATATTATATACTAGATTAAATAATAACACACCAAAATAAGACTGTATACAAAACCTATTATGATCAAGTTTCAGGGTGGTTCTTCAGTGAGAAGTGCACTCAGGTAAACTCTGCTCGAGGAAAATGCCCAGCACTACACCACACTAGAGCTACTCCGAGTGCTTACGTTAACAGCAGATAAATGACACTGGCACTGTAGCTTATAAATGTCCAATGGAGACAAAATCAATCACTCATTGATACTGGGTATATATATATATATATATATACACCCATTAGTTTTTATTTTTATATATATATATATATATATAAAAAGTGAATGAAAACCAGGCTATAGCTTGACTTTTCACATTGCAATTTTTTCTACACAAGAATATAAACACTAAACTGCATCTTGAAGTATTCTGCAGAATGAAAACATAGTTTCTTGCTATCATAAAAATTCAGAATATACAAGAAAGATGAAGATGTAAGAGTTGGAAATCATACTTACTATTTAGCTAGACTTACTACCTGATGCTTCACATAACAATCATGGTTCTAATAGCTTATAACACTCCAAAATAGTTAAGATTTTTAACCTTCTTATTAAGCCTCAGCCAAACAAGCTAGTCACTTTTCATGCTAAAGAACATTTCATAACCTTAAAATATCCTCACAGTCATATTTGGTATGTTATAGCATCCCCATGCTTTGAGGAAACAATTTAAAATCTGGCAGGGGACTTGTCTGATCACAGATAAAAGCATTATGAGTCATGTAGATGTGGGTCCATACTTATGGATCAAGCATCCAAATGCTTTCACATGATGTAATTTCTAGTTTCCTTATGACTTCTTTAAAGCTAAAGGGAAGTGTCACAAACTAACGACAGTAATATTAATGTAGCTAAGATAAACAATAGGGGTTATGTGAAATGTATTCTTTATTTTTGGCATTATTAACTTTTCAGTAACTGACTTAAAGCATGCTCCCCTCACTTAATTGACCATGGAACTGCAAATGGCACGTAGCGTTTTCCATAAACTGATATAGGTGATACATAAATCTGTTTCTCCTATTTCTTTTGCTCTCATTTACTGCACTTTCTAAAATTAGTATTTATTTTTGGACTACAGCACATTAACTACAGGTACAAGATAACGTGTATGCTTAGTTATTTGTTACTCCAATTGCTCATTTGCTTAATTTGACATTAGTTCGGAACCCAACAAAAGCATCTACAGGATACATAAAACTCTACCTTTACAAGTTAAAATTAATGGATTGCATTCAGTTTTAGAAGGTAGACAATATACTCACGCATGTTTTTTCAAAATGCATGTTATCCAAAGGCCTAACAGAAACAGCATGCTTAATCCAACAGGTAGAGCAATGAAAATAATATCTTCTTTATCTTTAGAGGGGGAAAGAAACCAACAACACACAGATGTTTATAATTTCTTCAGGTACTCCACTAAGACAGCTACTTTTCAACATCCAAGTCACCTAATTAGCACAATTGTAAACAGCTCTATCAAAACCAGCCAGAATTACTCAGAATACTGGATAGTACTCATTGTAAAACGTGTCAAAAGATGAGTATTTCGAATCCAACAAGTCACAGTTACGAAGCCTGAAAAGCAGGTCATGATGAGACTTCTGAGGCTATCTCAGGAACAGATGTATTGCATTATAAAATTTCCTTTCTTTAATAGAATCACAGAATAATTCAGATTGGAGCAGACATCTGTAGATCACCTCGTCCAACTTTGAAATTAGAAATCAGGTTGGTCAGGGTCATACCAAGCCAACCTTCCAAACTTTGAAAGTCACCTAGGGTGAAGAGTGTCACCTTCTTGGGCACCCGTTGTTTTAGAGTCACCTAAAAGTGCCGTATAGTGCCACTTCTACCTGTTACTACAAAACAAATAGTAAATTCAGTGTAGGAGATAGGTTTCAAATACACAAGAATGCAGTTACTCTGACTGAAACAGTGCATAGGTTTCTGAGCTAGCTTCCAAGTACCTCCCAGAGGTAGGTATTGACAGCAATAGAGACCAGACCTCAGCATAGCCTAATTTACTTTGCATTTGATTGGCAAACTAGCAGACAAATTTGCACACAAAAAATAACTTAGCTTCGAGTCCCATGACAAGTTTAAGGCTAGCTCATGCGCTTTTATATATTTCAGTTTGGCCTCCACTATGACCATTTATGTATGTATTGAAAACATTCTTCCAGATGCAAAAATGAGGAAGTGTCTAAACTTCTGACCTGCAGCCATCATACCAACTTCCTTGGTACAATCTGGCTGAAATAAATAGTAAGAAATAGGAAAAGATATTTCCACACACACACTGGCCACAGCCTATGCACTCATTTATTAGTCAAGCTCATGTAGCTGAAGAGATGCAATGCAATGCATCTACTATCTCATATGTAAATGTCGGCTTTTTAATAAACTGTTGGGCATCCCATCCCATCATTGACACCATACAAACTATTGCTCTCACAAACATCCATAGTATCCCACAGCTTTATTGACAGCAAAATAAGATTTTGGGGGTTGACTTCTAAACTTGATGTTTTTGTCCGTGAGATGATCAGTGAAACTGAGTTAAATTCAGCTAGTGTTGGTGATTCTTCCTTGTTTTGTTTAACACCAATTATAAAAAAATAGAATTTAAAAAAAAGAGATAAATTAACAACTGCCTAAACAAAAATGTCCTGTGTTTCTTATTCCCAAATCTGTTTTTAAAATAGTAATAACTAACCTTGAATATTACTTACTGAATTTCAAAGTCTTGAAGGTTTTTGGCTCTCCACTGGTTCCACCAGCTTCATTGCTTGCCATGATATAGACAGTATACTGTGTATTAGCCTGTAAGGACTTCAGTCTGTATTGCAGAACATCAGAGTTCACTGTTTCATCTTTTTAGGAGAAGATTTATGTCAATAAACACACAAACCAGTGTTACAACATGGAACTGTACGCTTATTTAACATCTTTTACAATGATAGTTCACAAAGTACTTTAAAGACAACTTGAAATACAAAGCAATATTATCAGTCCTTTGAGAGAGAAAATGTAAATTACCAAACAATGTTTAACTTACTTAGAAGTTTAGGGGGGGAAAAAACCCGATTATGTATTTAGTTTTAAAAATAAATACACATTTCTTTTCTAATATTAAAAACAACAGAATTATGACCTCCTGTAGTTTATTTTTTCATTGAAAACAATGTTTTGAGAACTTTATTTCCTGGAACTTAGGCTCAGAAATTAAGAACTTAAAATAGTTTCTACAGCTCGTGAAATTTAATTGTATTACTAGTACATGCACACTGATCATCCAAAAGGATGCAATCTACCAGCACCGGGATATCACCCCAATTACGTCAGAGGAAAGCCAAAATCAGCAGGGTTTTTTTTCCAAGCTTCAAAATGCTTTTCTGAATAGAACACAACATTTCCTACACCTTTTCCACTACTGAAATTAGTATGATGTGCTTCACTTCTACATTTTTTTAAGCAGGGCATATATAATAACATTCTATGTCTACAAATAGTATTAAAAGCATGTTCATATTATGAAATTAAAGTCACTAAAACAGTTCTGGTCAAAGCCAACTCACGTCATCATTCAGTTCAGTCAAGAAAACCTCAGGAAATAGATATGTTGCAATATGCCCTGAGATTAAACAAACTGAGTTACTCTTAAACCAAGGAGAGGAAAGTGAAGTTCTAGAGTTAAAAGACCATCAGTGAAGTTATCTTGGCAGAAACTCCATGTTCTATTCTTATCAAAAAGATGTGACATCAGAGAAGCCTCAAAAAACATCAATACAGCAGGGCTTTGCCATCTAAGTTTAACTCCCTCGAGTTGTTATTTAGAACTAATTTCCTAAGGAAACTAATCTGAACCTCTAAAATGGGCATGGTCTGCTTCACGTTCGAAGTAGCATGGAGACATACGGCTCGATAACATGAGGCTGCATGTCTTGAGGATGACTCCGCTCAAAACAGTCAGCATTAAATTACTCAGAAACCAACATGGCTGAAAAAAATTGCATGTATCTGAGAGAAATTATCAGCTTCCTCTTTCTAATTTAAAAATTACCAAGATTACTCTTGTCTGGGCTCCAAATTGGATATCCAGAAGCAACTGAAGACATCACAAGATTAGTAAATTTGAGATCTTTTTAAAAAAAAAAGATTATGTTAGGTGTCTGCGAACAGTGATGTCTAAAACAAAGGCACTGGAACAGGTTGCCCAGGGAAGTTGTGGAACACTGGAAGTGTTCAAGGCCAGGTTGGATGGGGATGGGGCTTTGCATAACCAGGTCTAGTGGGAGGAGTCCCTCCCCGTGGCAGAGGGGTTGGAACTGGATGATCTCTAAGGTCCCTTCCAACCTAAACCGTTTTATGATTCTAAAAAGAACCATTTCTGAAGCACTGAATGATCCAATAGCATTCTTCATAAACTATACAGGAAGAACAAACTTAAGTCACCGAAACCCTTATAAAAGATCCAGCTGCAATTTAGGCCAGAGAAGCTCTGAATAGACAGGATTATACTGACATCTTGTATGGATACTACTGCTAAAGTAGGAGATTAAGAATATGCTCAAAAAGTTATGCTATCAGCCTCCAGAGAAGAAAAGCAACACCAAGCACAGAGAATCAAACACAGTTGAAGAAATTATTCTAAAAACTATGTCCAAAAAACCCTATTTCTTGGCAGCTTATTTTAGCTTCTTGGCTATCATTTGCTATTTTGCTTTTATTATAAAACTGACTATAAAAACATTTTTACCAGAAAATTTTCACCATAGTGTTCCAGAATTTGAAGGCTTGGGAAAGACGTCATTCCAAGGACATGCATGGAACTTACACAGTCACTGAACCCTCACAAGGTTCAAATTACTGAATTCACATAGGATCTATGACTCTCCAATATATTTTAGCTCCACTTTAGCTCCTCTACTTCTGTCACAACTTTGTCCTTTGGCTTCAGTGGTGTGTCA
Organism: Chionis minor; assembly: GCA_013398295.1. Classification (NCBI taxonomy): domain Eukaryota; kingdom Metazoa; phylum Chordata; class Aves; order Charadriiformes; family Chionidae; genus Chionis; species Chionis minor. Next base: position 863,335 of record VZSF01009829.1, on the reverse strand, counting down.
CAATGGAAGAGATTTGAAGATTGTGGGAGACTAGTAGATATGTCAACAAGGAAAGCAGCAAGTATCTGTCAAATAAAACTCTCTAGTTTGGCATAAACCTGCACATTTGATTTTTTTATTGTTAACAGAGAACAATCTGCAAAAAGCCTCTCATATATGAGCTTCCACCCTGGTTTGGAAAGTCGAGTCTGGAAAGTGGAATGACAGTACTGCCATGCACTGACTAAATTTATGACCTAAATTTATGATCAGATTTGCACCTGAGAAGCAGAAAGGATGACGTGGTCAACAGTCATGTTTGTACTACCAGGGGTAGTACAGTACTAATAGTAAAAAAGATTAATTGAGACAAAGCAGTGCTGTACAAAATAAGTTCAGAACAAAGAAACAGAGCAAAAATACACACGCAGTATTAGAGCAGGGACTATTCACTAGAATACCGCAATTAAACCTAAAAAAAAAAAATTAATCTTTTTGTAAGTCACATTTTAGTACCAGTATTTTCAGACATATTTATAGCATACAAAGTGTGCTAATAACTATGAAAATAACTTTCTTCAGATAGCAGATTGTCATAGCCCTGTTGAAAGCGCTGATGTTTAACGTATACTTACTCAGTTCTTTTCCACCTTCAGGTTTATAAAATATTGTGTAGTTACTGATAAATCCATTTCTTTTCTCCTTTGAAATCTCCTTCCATTTTATTGTAACTTCATTTTTTCCTGGAACACCTGTGTCAGCCACAGGTCCTTCTGATGGCTCTACACAGAAGCATTATAAATTAGAAAAAGTAGTATCTTAGTCTAAGTACTGCGATATTAAGCATCTGTGTTACTTCACGCATACCAGTTAACATCAGGGAGAGCAAATGTACGAGAAAATGTGTCATCTTAGTTCTCTGATGCAGCCCTTAATTAATTAATCACCCCTCTTTAATGTGTGATTTCTTCTGGTAACACTTCCCCTCACCTATTCTAGCCTTTGCACAGTTCTCAGTGTTACCACGTCTGAATACTTCCAGATCATTAAGAGGTTCTATCCTCACAGGATCAGAGAGAAATCAGGAGGAAAAACACCCTTATGCACTCAAGGGGGAACTCAGGTGCAAGGTCACTGTGTATGCAGGACGTCTCTGGCTGAGCTGATACTCAGCTGGGGTCTCCAGCACCCCCAGTCTTTGCCCATTAGATTAGACAAATTCTACTTATACAATACAACCTCACACAATACAACCTCACACAATACAACCTTGCTTGTAGCTTTGAAGCAAGAGTTCTCTGAGCTTCAGTTTCAAAACAAGTATCATCCTTCTCATTCTCTGACAACCTTTACTACTGTTACAGCTCCCTACAAACAGGAAAGCACTCGAAGTTCTAGTCGTGCTAATAAGCAATACTTAAATATACAACACTCCATTACCTCCTCCTAGTAATTAATGCTGTTTAGTAGTGCGTTTGTTGTACTAGGTCTGTGTGCACACTTACATAGACCTATACACAAATACACACAAATCGACGTGTTATCCTGTAATCTTAAAATTACCAGTGAACTATATTCTGACAGCTGGCTGTATAAATCACTGAATTCACATTAAACTTCTACAAATAAAGAAACTTACCTCCCTTCCCAGCCCCTAAACACTATTTCATCCACAGTTTCTATCCAATCACAAATGTGATGGCTTCTTACCACTTTTCACAAGCAGAACTGTAGATGTTTTGTTAGATTACAAATTTTAACAAAAAGCAAGCTTTTCAAACCATCCATTTTATTCAGTGAGTAGAATTTCCTCATATATTAGGACTGATAAATGCAGTCAAGCATTAAAATCGTCTTAATTATGTACCTAAATGAGTTGTAACATTTAAGACAGAAAGTTTTTTAAAAGTTTCATGTTTGTAGCTACATGTTTTGCAAGTATTTGGTATACAGTATGTAAACTTTACAACAAAGGAGTGGATTCAAGCAGTAATGTACCTGTATAACAAGATACAAATCTTTTTTACTGAAAAATTCAGTAGCTGATCTAAGAAAAGAAATCAGGAAATCCAAATCCTAGTTTTTTTCAGCATCCATGTCTCTCCTTCAGTAGTGCCAGTACCAAATTCCTCAAAGATAATACACCCTGAGAGACAGACACAGGTTTCACAATATTATTAGTTTAAAACACGTACTTTTTTCTTGAACATAAGTTTGTATGGAATATGGAGCTGCCACTTTATTTCCATGGAGAGGATACACTGAGATGTTATAGCATATAAATGGCTTAAAGTTTCCTGTAAAGATAAAAAAGGAATATTTACATAGAATTCTTTATGTGAGATTAATACAATGAAAGTACAATAAATCACAGTGCAGTTCTAAATATACTGTTAAAGACTTCTATTTTCTCCAACTTTTTAGCAAGCTCAATATACATTTATTGCCTCAAATGCTCATTACTGTCCTTAACACAATGAATTTTACTTAGTAGTAGTAATCATAAGAGCACTTGGTTTCTAACTCATTTTTCACTAGAAATACTTTGAAAGGGTAATTGTACTTCAGCCTTACACAGCTTCTCTATACAAAGCCACTTATTCATCTCATAGAAGTTTAAGGTTTTGAAGGAAGTTTTTATTTTCAAATAACCAGTATTAAATGATACTTCCTGGAATATTTTTTAATTTCACATATCTTCAGGTTTACTGCTCTGCAGAAGAGAGCTTTGTCTCATGCATCAAACAGCTTAAAAGGCACAATGGAGCCCCAGCTCTTAACTCTACGTTGATGTTCCCAGCTATGCCAACTGCAGATCTGCTTCTAACCAGCTTGACTCAAAAGTACAATTGTACAACTGAAATCTCTCCAATAGAATTTTATATGTTTCAAGACATAGTTCATGTTTCTGGAAATGATGTTCTGAACTCTGAACAATCCAGCAGCCAAGTAATCAGCAGGGTGTACCTCCTACTTACAAGGAACTCTCACCAACTCTGAGAGGAAACATCTGTGGGATGAAACCAGTGTAAAGAGTTTCCTAGACCATTCCTCCTCAAGATCTGCAGCTTGTTCGGCAAGAGTAACCGCTATCAGCAGATACTGGCACTGTATCAGTTCTCTGCTGCTTTTTCCGTCCCTCACACTCACTGCAACACAGCAACAGTTACGATGGCGTACATGTCATCCTTAAAATAATTCCACAAAAGAATGCCAGAATCCAACCTGAATAACAATAAGTTGGACTTTGCCTTGACATTTCTAATGTGACTTGTGCTTAGGGTAAACAAAGATCTCCTAATAATGCTGAGGAGCAAAGTTGGGGTCTTTTAATATTCTGAGAATAAACAGCATTTATTCCTCACAGTAAATTGCTGAAATAGTATAACTTTCAGCATAAGACTCAAGACTTAACCATTTCAATTCATGGGTAATAAACTGCTCTGCAATTTTAATTCAAGGAGATTTTTGTTTAATTTGTTTTACTGTACCACAGAAACAGTAGTCAAATCACTGTTGTCTAAACCAGTAAGACAAATTCATCGTCAAGCTAGCTATATTCATCATTAATGAACCAAGTGTTCCTTTTCACTTCAGAAAATGCAGGGTACTTGTTTTCTGAAGACTTTGGACATTCTTCTTCCTTGATGTAGGATTCAGAAAGATCCTTATACGAACATGAACCGCTTTCAAGTTTGAGAAGTTTGATTTCCTTAGCAGAGAAGCAAAGAACTAATAATCCAAAATGCACTTACCACATATATTACAAATATTATATGACACATTTTCACCATTATTCCTGTGCTGGTTAAAAAAAATAAAAACCCAAACATAAAAAGAATAGCAGATGCATTTCACTAAAGGTAATGTGCATGGATGTTGTGGTTTGGGGTTGGACTGGCGACTGAGGTGAACAACAGATGCCCTCCCTCACCTCCCTCTTCAAGGAGATATTCACATCAACATTCACAGTTTTTCTTTTGCATATATCTCTTGAACTCTGCACATTCTTTGGTTTTTCATTGACACTACATACACATAGCCGAAACATTGTGACTTAGAGAGATCATCTGTTAAAAGAAAGTCAGCCTCTAAAACAAAAAAAGTGAGCAGGTTCTCACCTATTCGTCACTGCATCATAAGTCCACTGAAACCTCTTAGAAATGCCTTAGTTCATAATACAAATGTGATTATGTGATATTTAATGTGCCAGATTGACCAATCACTCCATTTGCTTATTTTAAAGTAGAAATTCTCCTTAAATCCTCTTTCAGGTTTCTTGCTCTCTCTCTAACAGGTATGAAAGCACATGTTGTTTTCTCATACTCAAATTCACTTTTTTGTTTCCAGATTTCTCTGCTAAAATAGCATACATGTCTCATAGGACTCCTTACCAGGAGATTCACGGCATAAGATCAAGCCACAAAAGGGCTTAAACGTGAAATCTGTAGCCTAATCTTATATGGGAGCAAATGCCACCTTCCATGTTGCGTGAAAATTTGAGAGTTAAAATAGCTGCGAAATTACATGCAAAGATTTCAATAAAGCATGTAATATTTATTTTAATAATCTGAGGAAAGCTGGATGCATTGATCTTTGTTTGTTCTTTCCAGTCTACCTATAAATAAATATACATAAATACATATATATATATGTACATTATTATAGCTGTAACTGGTAAACGAGCATACTTTTGTTAGCTTTCCAGTTTGTAGAATTTGATACATATTGCCATGATCTGCTAAAAGGATCTGTCTCCAATTCCTCATACCACTCAACTACATATTCGGCGACTTCTGGTTCGGAGGTGATCCATTCCACAACCACTTCTTCATTTGTTGTAAAGGTCCTCACTGTTTCAATAATCTGAGGAGCTAAAAATTTAACAGAAAATGTCAGCAATTCTATCTTCATAAAAACCACAGCAAGAAAACAATTAAATTACAGCAAGCTGAGATTGCTTCTTTAGAAGAGTATGGGACATAGTCAAGGTTAAAAAAAAAGTTTAAAAAGTTACTTTATACCTATATTCACATGCATGTACTCAAAATATTCTAAAATGAAGCATGTAAGAATTGTTACAATGAAAAGGGGGGAGGGTGGGATTGAGGAGATGATGCTGAAGGAGATTTACACATAAGAATCAAAGACCAGTCTCTCTTTTAGGATCTGAGTTTTGCTACCAATTTTACAGGTAGTGCAGATAAGAAAGATTTGACTGAGAAGATAAAGGTCATAAGACCGGTAAATCAGGTCAGCATGGTCATGAATGACCGTGAAGCAAAAGCGAATCATCAACTTGCAGAACAGAGGTAATGAAAGTCTGAGAGAAAATCCAACCTGGCAAAGCAGGGGGAAAGAATATCTGGTAAAGAGAAATGAAAATAGAAAGAAAAAAGAAAAGGGAAGGGAGATGTATGTAGGGAAAAAAAGACAAAGCAATGTCACAGCATGGAAAAATCAGTATTTATTGTGATACACAGAAGTGGATAGAGAGGCAGTCAGCAACCTCCAGGACAATATAACATCAGGTCTACATATCCAGTTTGCTGATTACACTGGAATTTGATTGAGCAATTCCAGGGATACACTCACACTTATGTCATGAACAACTGATATAGGAGAAGCAATTTAGGTGTGTCAAATGCAGTGGGTAGGCAACAGGATGTTGCAATACAAGGCTCACAGCGGTATCAGAATGAAACGCAAGAGCCAAAGAACACAATTGTTGTGCTAGAGCAGACCAGCTTCCTGACCCTGGCAGTGGGTGGGATGGGGTACTTTGGGAATGCATACGAAATGAGATGAACACGATGTTTCTCTCTCTGCTTCCACTGGCTCATCTTAGGGACTTCCATTAAACACATCTTTGAATGTTATAAAAACGCACTGCAATAATGCCCTGTAGTAACCAATTTTATGACACAGTGGAGGGATGAGACAGAATTGCATGGGACTCCATAAATTTATTTGGGAGGTCCAAGGTTAAGAACACAAAACCAAAAAACCCTGAGAAAGTAATAAAATAGACATTCTAATAAGACATCAGAAAGTGCTGATATCGCAACAACCGTATCTCAAAATAGAAACCCGAACAATAATTGCCTATAACAAAAACATGATATGTGATAGCAAAATACAACCACCAGATAATATTGTTCTAGTAAAAAGCAATGGATGTACTACACACCTTGGTACATAATATAGTTCTATATAAATACAGGTCTATGACAAAAGTCCTTAGCACAATTTTGCTTTGACTATAACAGAACTTAAACACTCCAGGAAGAACATTTTTTGTTAATAAGAAAAACATGTCACGCTATTGAGAAATCTTACTTTTTTCATCAGTGGATGGAATCCTCAAAATAGCTTCAGGAGAATTTCCAGCAGAGTTATAGGCAGTAATAGATATTATATACGCCTCTTCATTTAAAGGTAAAACCATTTTCTTATCAGTAGAGATGCTTTTCATTTCAAGTGTAGCATTGTTTTCTGGAAAATACTGTATTTTGTAGCCTAGAATTCTCCCAGAGGGTGGAAAACTGTTTAACGGCTAATAAAAAAATACGCAGTGGTAAGTGTTTCACAGTGTTATTTGTGTAATCAAAAGTATATACTTTCTTAAATAGTCCAGATCAAATTACAAAATTATTATACTGTATTTAGAAGACCACGGTACTTTCTTCAGTCCCATCTTCAGGACAGTCAGCTGCAATTATTTCATTGAAGGAAAGGTTCAAAAGTCAAATACTGAGATTTGAAACACAAAGAGCCTCTCGTCACTCTACTAGACTTTGGTAAGCTGCATTATTGAAGAACAGTTGTAAGGACTTTCAATCAGGTTTTCCAGTGATCTGAACACAGTTAAACCCTTGCTTTCTGCACAGAATACAAAACATCTACCATTCAGTAAACAAAAGCCTTTTCAATTCTGCCTTAGTTCAGTGGGGTTTTTTTCTGAAGACAGTGAAACCCCCTGGCAGTTTTATGTCCTACAGAACTAAAACAGTTGAACACAGTATCACCTTCAGGATACCAATATGATTATCAATTCACAAAAAGAGTGTATACCTTCCACATAAGATGTACAGATCTATTTCCAGCTGAGTGTGAAGACTCAATTACCCTCCACAAATCCACTTTTTCTGAAGGAGCTATTTAAAAACACAAAAATACCTTGAAATTTGTTGTTACACTAAAAAGCTAGTGTAATACGGTAAAAAAAAATCAAAACATTTAAAAAAGACAGTCTGAGAGCAACTAACTAAAAAGAAATCTTCCCTTGTGTGATGTTGTGTCTTTTTTTCCCTGATTAGTACAGCTTCTCATTTTTCAAAAGTTTCTTTCTGCTGCCTTGCATTTGTTAAGTTCTTGAGGAGATTATCTAGTCTTGTTTTATAACCGGCAACTTAATTTCTCTACTTATAATTCATTTTATTGGACATACTTACTACACTACATTTCTGCTACTATTCTACTTAGCAATGTTCAGTCTCCATCTATACTCTTAATTTTTCCACTCTTCACTGTCTGTCTATTCACCCATTTTCTTCCTTGGCCCTGTGTTGTTTGTATCACCTTTCAAATCTCCACTCTTTGCTCTCATCTTTCAGTTTTCTCTCCTCTACATTTAGACAAAATACACATGTTCTGTTTAAATAACAGAATTCTAAACTCAATGGATGAATAATATGCTGAAATACAGTCTTCCATTATTAAATCCTAAAGCCCCGAGTATAACCAAAGAAAAACTTCCTAAATAGTTAGCCTACCTTTCTCTTCTGTGCTTGCTGTTTTCCCTCTACTCCATTCACTCCAGAATATTGACACGTTACTGATACACCGAATGGCAACTGAATATTCCGTGGAGTCCCACAGACCTGTGAGATTACATGAGCCTGTTTTCTCTGCAGAATTCAGTGGGACAGTGATAAATTCCTGAAAGTAGATACATAAACAAAAATTATTTGCTATGAGATTTCATGCAGATACATGACATCATTTTTAAAAAAACACAAAGGCTTTAGATTTCATGTTTCCCATCTCACTCCTCTGAAACTCAAAACTACTTGTTTCATTTTTCTGTGTAGCATCTTCATTCTTCCTGTAAAACTTTGGGGTCTGAAAAACTTGAGCCAAAACTAGGTCTGTACTGACTGGCCCGTGGCTTGAACTGTGTGCAGCATCCTGGATACAGCTCCACCTCACAGGATAAGCATCCCTGGGGAAGCAGTGATCGCCTGCAGCTTCAGAGACAGCTGGGTACTTGCTTTTTCTTGTTTTTCTTTTCTGAGCTTTCTGAGTTTTCTGACTAAAATGAATAATGAAAACACTGAAAATTCTGGTACTAAGAGAAAAAAAGAAGATGGAGCCTTGAAGTGGTGCAGGAAGACAAGAGTATGAGAAACAGCTGATGCAACATCTTCTTGGAAAAGTAACGACAAAGTGAGTAATTTCCTCATCTCCAAAGGAACACACTCACACGTCACTGACAGAAGTCTGAAGATAGATTGTTGTTTCAAAACAAAAGGTGAAAGAAGACATGAAAACTAGGAATTGGAGTTGATGCATCAACTCAACTGGACTGACAAGGAGAAGTAGCAGAATACAACAGGAACTACAGAAAGATTTAAGTGTTTGTGTACAGAACGATTAACACAATCACTACATAACATGTCTTCTCTTCCAAAATGTAATAATTAATCAATAATTAACAAGTCTCCTCCTAAATTTCACATAACTGAAATGGAAAGACAGTAAACTAAATCTTCAAGCTAGCTAAATTCTAACAAGGTCAGCAAAGGTAAATCTTAGAATAAGGAAGATTCCCTCTTGAGAGTCAAATTTAAGTAGTAATGTCACGCAGATTTACAACAACAGAGCCAAAAACCTGTGCAGAAATTCTTGTCTTCCACCAGTTGAAGCTTCAAATGAAAAGTGAATTAAACTATAACAACACAAAATGCAGACATCCACTCCTCTGAACACGATAATGGGAAGTGCACTGCCTAACGAAACTGAAAATTTTAGTCGATTCTGATCTTCAGAAACTTATTGTCAAAAATAGGAAACTGCTTCTATGAGAATCAATTCAGGGATCTACAAACCACTGCTAGGTGACAGACTCCTTGAGTCCAAAAGTTTCTAATATCTCAGATGGACCTGAGCCATCCTGCCCATCAGATCATTCCAAATATTATATCCTGAATCCAACAATTAATATGTTGCATCTACAGCATCTAAAGATGCTTGCCATGAGAATGTGAGGAGGATGCTAATTAGAAACATCTTTAGTATCAGGAACTTTTTTAAGCTCTGAGGACTACTATTAGTTAACCTGATGAATTCTTCTCTCCCAGAATTACACATTAAATGTATAAAACAGTAAGGTCAAGGCAGATATCTGAGTTTAATGAACTTAAAAACACAAGCCAAGCAACCTGTTCCATTCTTACGTTTGGAAGAGGAAACAGACTGCAAACAGAATCACTCCCATACTGAGGTGCATTGGAATAGGCCATGTGAAAGAAGCAAATGGCTAAATACTGTTTTTTCTACAACAGTTCAATATAAGCGTCTGAAAGACAAACTCAGAAAAATAACTTCCCTTATGTTTCATCTTGCAAAATTTATACTTTGATTCACTTGAAAACTAAGGTATCACTAGTACATCTCAATCTGACTCAGCTATTGTGGTTGGGAGTAAATGCTGTTTTCATCACCAGAATGGGACAGGAAAACAACATATTTTGACTGACTGTGTGTATAATCCCTTAGCCTAAAATGATCCCTTAACCTTTCACAGACATATATTCAGAAGCATGGTATGTACCAAAACATTGACCAAAAGGAAGAAAACAATTAATCCTAAACAATAAAACCATGATCTTAAGATCATGCATACCTAATTCTGCTCCAGTAAAATAACAAGGTTTTACTCCTTATTTCCAGCTGCTCATTGCTTTTTTTCTATTTAGCCTTTTATAACATTAAGAAATGAATCACAAAGAAGCTCACATTCAGAAGAAAATGTATGTAGCTTACCGAAGAGTTTGAATTCAAGTTTCTGTATCGAACCTGGCAAATTAAATCTTGTGAAGGGATAATCTTCTCAGGCATTTTCCAGGTTACTTTAAGCAACTGCTTTATACCAGTGATTTTTTTAACTGAAAGTATTTCAGGAGGTTCAAATTTCTCTAGAATGGAGAAACAAAAACATTAACAGGGGAAAATGCTTCTATGAAAGTTCAGAATTGCTCCATCTATGTGTGTTCCAAGAAGTATAATTATTATCCCAATAGCACACATCCTATCAATCATATGATGGTCTATTTTACAGACATATGGAAAGTTATCTATAAGAGAGGTTGCACACATAACTGATTTAATGCTGACAAACTTGCACTTAAATAGACGTGCAAACTTCTTTCATCTGTATGAGCAGTGAAGAATACTACTCAGAGACAACATGAGGGAAAAGAAGTGGAGCTGAGATATCATTGTCAAGTTAGAACTGCAGACGAGGGATAATTCAGTTGAAAAGGATTTGTGGGGGGAGAGAGAAGTGTGAAGGCGGCAATGGGAAAAAAATGGATGAGCACTGGGAAAAGAGATGGCTGGTACACAGCACGTGGAAAGTCATGAGGAGCCACAGAAAGTCTGAACACAGGGAGTAAAGGAGCGTATGGCTAGAGGGCTGATGGAGCGCTGCAGCAAAAACACGCAGTTAAAAAGCCTGTTGATCAACTACACCAAAATGAACAGAGGAAAATGCAGCACAGCACAGAGGGAGAACAGATAAACAAATTATTATTATTGCTCCTGGGAATTACAGAGACGGTGGTTTTTTTAACTTTCCTAACCAGCTAGTAGAGTAAAACAGCAGCATAAATGATGATCAGACCTGGTGAAATTATAACATTACTGTTAATTTACAGCCAGATACTGACATTAAGGCACGGAGTGTACCGTCAGCAAGTTTGCTAATGACACAAAACTGGGAGGGGTGGCTGAGACACCAGAAGGCTGTGCTGCCATTCAACAAGATCTGGACAGGCTGGAGAGTTGGGCAGAGAGAAACCTAATCAAATTCAAGAAAGGCAAGTGTAGGGTCCTGCACCTGGGGAGGAATAACCCCCTGCAGCAGTACAGGTTGGGAGCTGACCTGCTGGAAGGCAGCTCTGCAGAGAGGGACCTGGGAGTCCTGGTGGACAACAGGATGACCATGAGCCAGCGATGTGCCCTTGTGGCCAAGAAGGCCAGTGGCATCCTGGGATGCATTAAAAATAACGTGGCCAGCAGGTGGAGGGAGGTCATGCTCCCCCTCTACTCTGCCCTGGTGAGACCACAACTGGAGTATGTGTCCAGTTCTGGGCTCCTCAGTTCTAGAAAGACGAGGAACTACTGGAGAGCGTCCAGCAAAGGGCTACGAAGATGATCAGGGGACTGGAAGATGTTTCTTACGAGGAAAGGCTGAGGGAGTTGGGTCTTTTTGGTCTGGGGAAGAGAAGACTAAGGGGGGGGATCTTATCAATGCTTACAAATACCTAAAGGGAGGGGGCCAGGAGGAGGGGGCCAGGCTTTTTTCAGTGGTGCCCAGTGATAGGACAAGAAGTAATGGGCACAAACTTGAACATAGGAAGTTCCATCTGAACATGAGTAGGAACTTCCTTACTTCGAGGGTGGCAGAGCACTGGAACAGGCTGCCCAGAGAGGTGGTGGAGTCTCCGACTCTGGAGACATTCCCAACCTGCCTGGACACCATCCTGTGCAACCTGCTCTAGGTGGCCCTGCTCTGGTAGGGGGGTTGGACCAGATGATCTCCAGAGGTCCCTTCCATCCTCTAACATTCTATGATTCTATGATCTAGTACCACTCAAAAATACAAAAGCATGGTGCAAGTACCGCCTTGTTTGACGAAAAGTTTTAGTATACGGCCTTTACTTGTCAATAATTAAAAACTTAATAATTTATAATGGTTACTTCAGACATTAGCTAAAAAAAATATTGTTGGAGTTAGATGTTTCATAGTGTGAATAGAGCACACTATAATTTTTCACCACCTCTTGGTAAAACCAAGAAACTGCTGAAAATTGCTGCTGTACCACCAGCCAGTTCAAAGACTTCTACATGGAAAAGCCGTCATTTAAAACATAGCAAGAGACTTGCTTCAACTAAATTGAAAGCATCCAAATTTCAATGAAAAAAATTGGGAAGGATTTCAGAGACTTCATCATTTTAGTTAACAATTAAAATCAGATGGACTTCAAAACTGAAAACAATTTAAAACCAAATGAAACCCAAATAATAGTTTCAAAACCATTATATTGAAAAAATATTTTTTTTCATTATTTTATTATATGTAAACCAACTTTGATGACAGAATTTGTTTCAGCATTTTCTAACCTATATGCTACAGGGAGGGAAAAAGAATTGGGGAGGGTGCAGTCAGCTCAACATACACTTCTTTATCTCTATTTAACTCCTTTTTTTAATTACCTATTTTTTCCATAGGTATAGGAATGCAATCTGATGAGGCTTCACCCAAAACATTTTCAGCTTTTACCTGAAAACAAAAATAACTACTATATGGTGTATCTGGATAAAAAAATGAACATGACTCCGTTTTGCTCTGGCAGGAGCCCACTGTATTTGAAAGAGTCACTCTTCCTTCTCTCATTCTAAAAAACAAAGAAGAAAAATAAAAGGAGTTAGAAATTAGAGGATTTTCTTAGAATAACTCAAACTGATTGATGGTTTCTTTTACATAAACATATAAACATATAAATTATTATTCATATGTTTTTGAGGTTGCAGGACATTTTTACCAGTGAACATCTCCCTAGATGACATGTTTGTGCAAACAAATACTCGTTCCTAATTGTACTGCTCCTGCAAATGCATGTAAATAGCCTGCACGGACTCAATTAGTTTTAACTGCAATTAGTAAGACAGCTTTCCAGGAGTAGTAACGAAGAGTAAAAATGCCTTAATAGGGGATCCACATGATATTATTATTTTAGATTAAAATCTTGAAGAGAACTGAAATCATGTAACTCCACACAAGACCTCCTTTAAAAATACTGATAGATATAGCTAGTAACACATGCCACATGGAACTATGTGATAACAAGCTTTTATTCACCTTTTAAATATGGGGAAAAGAAAAGCTAAACTGTACCACCACCAAGTTACTACCACGTAACAGAAATTTGTCAGATTTTCCTGAAAGAACACACTGATAATATGCTGCCTTTACAGCATATACTTTCATAATAAGTAGTGTGGGATGCAAAGCTAACAAAATTTGTTTCATTTTACCAATCCACAGAGAAATTCTCCAACAAATAAAAGCTCACACACGCAGCCTGTGTTAAATAGCTCATATAATGCAGTAAGCAAGCAAGTCATTTCCGTAGCTCAAAAAACAGTGTGAGGCTGGTATTTCATCAACATTTTTAAACTAGTGTAAGCCTGTTGCAAAGGGAAGCAGTCCTGCCTTCCCTAACATGCATAGCTGTTTGTTTCCATCCGCAGCTCTCTGCCCCCTTGTACCAGTGCTTTTGTAGTCATATGGTAAACTCAGATTTATCTGGATTTAAATTAATGTATAGGGAGTTATCTGGATTAAAATTAATGTTTAGATTTTACTGGAAACAGTTCCACAATCCAATTCACTGTGTGATGAAAGAAGAGTTTGTGCTGATACAGAAAGGAACAATATTGAAACTTACTTTCAGTAGCTGTTCTAGTTTATGGTTTCACAAACTCAGCTAAGTTATGAAGTGTAGAAACACTAGGAGCAGTAACAAAGTTCCACCTAATGAAGGTGGCAGCCTAAAATGTTAAGATGAAAATTGAGATAAAACTAAAGATGTTCTCCCGCCCTACCACTTAAATAAAAAAGATACCATGCACCACAATAACTTACAATAGGAAAATGTCTCCTTTGGAGTCTGAATTCCTTCCCGTTCTCAAGAACAATTTCAGACCTTTTAAAAAACTCTTCATGAAATTATATTACCTGAAGTCTTGATTAGGCAGAAAAAGAGCACTGCAAGCACCACTATTATGAAGACCATATTAACAAGTATATTTGGGACAAAATTTGTGCTATCACTGTCAAAATTGTATCTGAGATCTGCCTTGGAATAACACTGATTTCATCATTTTCACAGTAGCTTCTAATAAAGTAAGCTCCTAAACAATATTTAAAATTTAATGGAAATTGAAAGAATCAAGTATTTATTACGCTTCTATAATGGGGTCCCAAAACCACTACAAAAAATGAGACGATATAAGTTGTATTTGTAAATACAAACCCCCAGATGGGAGCAATCCAAAAATGACAACTAACTCTGGATTCTTTCACTGATACCTTATGACTCCAAAAGTCCCCAGGTTACACTTTACTGGTGTCAAGCAGAGTAACAGGGGCTTTAATAGTTTTAATTTGGAATTGTTTAAAGAAGAGGAGGATGTAATTTTTTTTACCTGTCCAAAATGAGGACAGTTAGTAACACGGAAAGTTTCTGGGTAACGCTCCCACCAAGTGCCTCTATACACCATTTGTACCTGGGCTCACACAGTTTTTGAGCTAATTAGCAACATTACTTCAAGGAAACAAGTGAATATTAATTCTGTTGTAAACGTTTGTCTATTGAATATTGGGTTGAGAATGCTCATTCACTTTATGCAGTGTACTAAAAAGGCATCAGATTATAACATTTTTAAACCATTACAAACCACAAATTAATTGAATTTACTGAGGAAATGCCATGACTCTGAACTCCACGATGTTTCTAGGTTCTCTTTAAACACAAGTCAGGATATGAGGCGAAGGGAGCTGGTGGTCTCACCCCAGCAGCCCACTTCCCAATACATCCTATACTTACATTTTTCGGTAAAGAGTATAGTGAGTCCTAAGATTTGTTTCTCTTCCTGAAGTCCAGGTGCAGCTAAGTTTCACATCAAAGTAATAAATGCAGGAAATATTTCCTGGTGTGTCTGGTGGAACTACAATGACAAAAGTTTAAAAAAAAAGAAGTCCAGTAAATGTACAGCTGATTTAGTTGGTCAAAAAGCAGATTATGGCAAACTTCACCCATCATCTTGCATAGCACTTCATTTTATAGTTTCTTACTGCCCTCAAAACTCCTTACAAACCCAAAATCAAAACCACTCTTTCTTCCCCTGGGGAAACAGGTACATTTTCTCCAGCTGCTTCTCAGAAGTAGTTAACTAAATTGTCCTGAATATATTTTTGCAGTAACTCATTAACTATCTTGTATTAAACTACTACATACATTGTCCTGAACTTCTAAGTATATCCCCTGCAACATGCCTGCAGGCCAAGGCCAGTCCAGAGAGCAAGAAGAAAACAAAGAAACAGCACAAAAGTTCAGCAAAAGACATTGATAAAACTCCTCTTGGCTCCTTCACAGAAAGTCTAACCACATACCCTATGAAAAACCCTAATCTGAGGAGTCCTCATGACCTCAGCATGCAGAAAACAATTTCCTGAGAAGTGTATCTGTATGTACATGAAGAGATCACTAATTCTGGACTCTCTTTTATCTTATAAGTAAGATAGTGCGAAAACCCCCAATCCTCTGCAATCTGTACATTCGGAAATCATCCATAACAATGTGATACCCTCAAAACCTTCTTTGTTAAAGCCACACTTCTTCAATAGAAGAGAACTGCACCCAGTGAAATAAACTGGTAGAAAAAGCCCTCTATCCAAAATAGTACTTTTCTGTCCCACCTACTGTAGCACTCAAAAGATCTCTCTTCTACTGACAACCACGCTAAACGTTGCAGACAGGCAATACCTTCTGTTGGTTTTTATTCCACAGATGTATTTTTCTGCATTTATTGCTTCTTTACTACAGTGGGACCCCCCAGGCATACATTAGTATAATCTGGACTTAATCTGTTCAATAAATTAAAGAATTTGTATATATATTTATTCCATAACCTTCTCCATATGAGATTGCAATTATAATTTCTTTGGAACAGAGGATTAGAGAGGGAACCCTCCCTGGAGAAAGCTAAAGTTGGCTAGACTAGACAAAGGACATAACCAAAGGGACAGACCCAGTACCCTGAACTCAACAAAAAACTTCCACTCACTGCAGGTGGCGAAAAATCAGGGTCAGAGAAGTTATAAACCACTGTCAGTAAGGAATGCCTGCAATTTCATGCTTTATTTCAGAAAAAACAAAAAAGAAGATACTTGAATACAGGTGTCTTACAATGCTCCAAGCTTAAAAAAAAAAAAAAAAAGTAGCTGGTTTTAAAGTAAATTTTTACAGTAAGCCATTAAAAATTGTTAAAATTAATTTTTCCGCATTTCTACTTACAGCCAGTTTTAACTTCAGTGTGAACCAAAAGTTGTTCCTTGCCCAAGTACTTTGTGAAACATTTCACATGAGCTTTGCTGTAAGTGAAATTATGGATGGTTATACTAGACACAGTCTCATTCACAATGTTATAGTTTTCCTGAGCAATCAATTTGTGGTTCAGTTTCCAGATGATGTGGCTTGAATTTCTGTGAGGTGTGTAGCGTTTTCCAAGAACACAAAACAGTTTCAGGGTGGATCCTCTTTCAATTTCAGGAGACGAAGGAAAAATGTCAGCATCTCTGATAGAGTTTTCATCTAAAAACAAAATCAAAGATATGACATAAACTAATTCCTTTTAAAATACCAAGTGGTAATTTAAATACTTACTATTTGGATAACTTACTTTGTTGTCTACAGATCATTTAACTGGTTTTTGGGGTTTTTTCGCTTTTTATGGGTTTTCTTGCATCCTTTTTGTTTCAAAGTAATTTCTTTATGTTTCGAAGTCACACTAATGGCTGTTTTACACTCTACAGCACAAATTTTATTGTATAATCACTCGTGAGCAATTACCTGCACTGTTTCATACATTGTTCAAACTTCTACAAATACATGCACCCCTCTTCCATGTAATCCCCAGACAATTTAAGCCACAAATATTATTATATAACAAATCACTGTGGCGTGTTAAGTTGCATGTGATAAATTGCACATGAACTTCCAAGTATCGTCACAAAGTCATTTCAATCTGTCCTCATGATTTCCTATTCTAACCTATGCTATTCAACTTAATTGGTTTAAAGCGGCGCTGTTGTCACAAGAAAGAAGCATTTTTAATCCCTAACCACTCATTCACTGCTGTCATCCCCTTCGCATGCCAGGAGAAGTGCCTGCGTCGTGAACCAAAAGGAAACTGATACAGATGAAAAATAAAAGCTTGGAAAAAAAAGAACGTTGTTCTCCATCCCAATCAGATTCCTCACCGCTTCCCAACTAGCCACACAAACATGCACCCCAGCGGAACAAGAGGGAGATGAGAGGGAATGCAGAACTACCTGCTCTTCCAACTTCAGCAGTTACCTGCGCCAGCTTAAATTGACTCTGATACTACAACATTAAAAAAAAAAGAAAAAAGAAAAAATAAATAGCCACACATTGTTAGGTGACTTTTAAAATTAGAAATTGGGGATGAGAACATTAGTAGTCATTGCATGAATCTCTGAATAGGCAATATTTGACTTAAAACTGTCCAAAACCAGCAGACATTAACTGCATTTTAAGTCTTCAGGGGTTACATAAACATTATTTTGTTCCATCAGCAGATCCCCAAAGTTACCACTTTCACAACCCAACAATAATTGAACTATGATATGACTTAGAGATGCAGATTCCCCTTCTGTATCCTGTGCAACAGGGAAACAGTGAGTTTTAATATTTTTTTTTAATACTTTTAATACAAAAGAAAACAAATCCAGGCTATCATGATCACAACTGACATTCCACAAAAAGACATCGAGTGCCATAAATTAACTTTTCTTTCTACACTGTACACTACTTAGTCAATCACTTACTTCTATTTTTAAAATACATCCTTTTTATTTCAGAACTCTCTGAAATTTCATTTGGAGAAGATCATCTTTTGGAAAACTTTCTTATGGCAAGACAGGTGCTAGTAATCAAGAAACATACCTGCTACAGAGCTGCAGAGCAGGACGAACATCCAAATCAAACAGCTGAACATTTCCTTTCAGGAACTACGGGCAGGAAATGCTGTCATAAAAGAAAAATAATATACTTCAAGTAAAGATGCCCCTGTAATACTTCATAAGCATTTGTATAAGAGATAATAATGCTACTCAGCATTTCTCACTTGCATTCCAGTTAAGTATTCCTTTGTCTAAGAGTTACTTTCCTACACGATGGGAGAAATTTTATGCCGTTCTCTGAAGTGTATACATGTCCTATAAAGAAGATAGACGTAAGCGCACCAGAAATCCTTCTGAGGGCAATCTAATCCACCAAGTAATTTACCTTCCAAGGACCATGTAAAGAATTGGTAAGAAATATATCTACATCCACTGGAAACCCAGCCTGCCTAGCCATCATCGGAGCAGACTCACTTCGCAGAGTGAACTTTTTTGAAAAGGAAGGCTGTTGCAGGAGAAGAAATGATCAGCATCTCCTGCACACCACCACCTAACAAACCAGTTGTTCAGGAAGTGGGCAACAGCTCCAGGTCACCCACCAGAGAGAGGGTGAAATCACAATATTTTTATCCCAGCTAAGCGTCCAAGGCACTAGAATTGAGGGCACTGCAAAGGCAAGGGAAGGCACCTTTCTTTGGCTTACTCTTTGAAGCTGAACTGCTGTGCAGCCAAAAAAACCCAAAATGCTGGGGTAAGAAGGAGGAAAGCAAAGAAGGAGAATGATTTCTTCTAAAGGTACAGCTGAATCTAGGCTTTCAGGGGAAAAATGACAGAAACCAAACACTCCCTTTGCCTCAAGCACTGCAGTCACCACTCACAGTCACAGCGTGGAAGGGACCTCTGGAGGTCATCTGGTGCGATCACTCTGCCCAAGCACAGCCACCCAGAGCCAGTTGCCCAGGAGCATATCCAGACAGCTTTTGGAGATCTCCAAGGATGGAAAGTCCACAACCTCTGTGGTCAACCTGCTCCAGTGATCAGTCACCCTCACATTGAAAAAGTGTTTCCTGATGTTCAGAGGGAACCTTTTGTGTTTCAATTTGTGCCCGTTGCCTCTTCTGTCCGGAAAGAGTCTGGCTCTGTCCTCTTTGCACTGTCCTTTCAGGTATTGATAAGATCCTCCCTGAGCCTTCTCTTCTCCAGGCTGAATAGCCCCAGCTCTCTCAGCCTTTTCCCATATGCTCCAATCCCTTAATCATCATTGTGGCCATTCATTGGACTCTCGCCAGCATGTCCATGTCTCTTTTGTACTGGGGAGTCCAGAACTGGACACTGTACTCCACCAGTGCCAAGCAGAGGGAAAGGATCACCTCCCTTGACTTGTTGGTTACACTCCTTCTGATGCAGCCCAGGATACCAATAACTTTCTTTGCCACAAGCGCACATTGCAAGCTCATGTTCTACCTGGTGTCCACCACGGCACCCAGGGCCTTTCTTGCAAAGCTGCTCTCCAGCTGGTCAGCCCCCTGGTCTGTACTAGTGTAGGGGGCTGTTCCTCCCCAGGTGCAGGATTTGCCACTTCTCCTTGTTGAACTTCATGAGGTTCCAGGCCACACATTTCCCTGGCTTGCTGAAGTCCATTCTCAATGGCAGCACAGCCCTCTGGCATTATCAGCCACTCCTCCCAGTTTTGTGTCATCAGCAAACTTGCTGAGGCTATGCTCTGCCCCATCATCCAGACCATTAATTAAGATGATAAGCAGGACTGGATCCAGTATTGGTAGACCACTAGTCACTGGCCTCCAACTATGCTTTATGCCACTGATCACTACCCTCTGGGCCCATTTGTTCAACCAGTTTTCAACCACAGAACCATTTAGGTTCAAAAAGACCTTTAAGATCTTCAAGTCCAACCGTTAACCTAGCACTGCCAAGACCACCACTAAACCATGTCCCTCAGCACCACATCCACACCTCTTTTAAATACCTCCAGGGATGGTGACTCAACCACTTCCCTGGGCCACCTCACTCTCTGCTCATCCAGCCCATGCTTCATCAGCTTCTCTGTAAAAACCCCTATCTGTAAAGCACCCCAACTCACACATGAAGGGCAGAATACGCTGCAACCCAGACTACTCCTTCGGCTAGGAAGTAGGAGATCTGCCTGTAGAAAATAGAGGTTTCGGATTCCCTTCATCAGATAAGGACCTATAGCCCAATATTCCTACTTACTGGATAAGTAGCTCTAGCATACTATGTTCATAAGCAAAAGGTGGGCGTTACTATTGCCACAGTTAGTTAGGGTCCCTGTTTAGTTTTCAGATTTATCTGAGGAACTGTTGGAATTTCAGCTCTCCACGCAAACCTGTATCTCAGGAGGGCTCCAGGTGGGAGGCAAGTGCTATCCCCTTAGACAGAACAGGTATACCAGGAGCTTTCAGACCAAACAAAGCATCTCCTCCTCCCACAGGTTCAGACAATGCTAGGAAGTAGGTGTACACCAGGTCACTGTCTGGGACAGAGATCTATAGGTGGGATATATGCAGAAGGGGTTTTGCCCTACATTCTAGTCCGTCCACAAAAATGTTTTGGTTTTGCTACAAAATAAAGTTTTACAGTAATCTAAACCAGAAAATCACCATTAAAAAAAATGCTTTGTGCTCAGTTTCTGTCAAAACTCATGTTAAAAATTCTTTTCAGTCTGTCTCAGGAAGCATTTTATAAACATTGAGGCTATGACAGCGCAAAACAGGAGAAAAAAAGTTAAAAGGACACATGGGATAAAAAGAGAAATGAGGGAGGGGTTTGCCCATTGACACACTCCTAAAATACAGCTGTCGCAAGATGTGTACCAACAAGAAACAAAGCAATTACAAAAAGATTATGTATTACTACTTTAATTACCTAGGGCCTAAGTTCTTGTTCTCAAAGCAGTAAAGACAAATTATGCATTGATGGCCATAAAAACAAAGAACCTTAAGCAATTGTCCCAAGTGTTCTGTACCAGTAGGTGCAGAATTAAAAATAGATGCAGATTTGAAAATACTTAGTTACTTTTAAATTTTAGAATTAATATCGTCCATAGCAATGTTGATGAGATACTAGAAGTTCCATTCTGTTAAAACTAAGAACATATTCTCTAGGCGCTAAAAGTGTGTTTTATTATTATATTCTTTAAAGTTTAAGAAAGATAACAAAATAGAAAACTCAGTCCCAAAGTCATGGCTACAAGAAAATTACACTCCATTCAAAAAAAAAGAAAAATTACAATGATGACTCAAAGGCTTTGCCAACTTCATAGGAACACACACCAACGTTATACAGCTGGGATAAATACTTACGTAGTCAGTACTTCATTAGCTGGGAGACTGCAGAAAATCAACACAATTCAAAGATCATTATCAACATCCACAAAACCAAGCAAAATAACCAAGAACACTAAAAGATGACGTGCCTAATCAAATGTAGGAGGAATGTTAAGCCAAAGACAAATCAGCAATGAGTTACAGATGCTATACTGACATAAGCATTTTTTTAAATCTTTAAAAAGTAAATTATTTTATTAGTCAAATAAAATGTTTTTGCAACAGCTCTGAATACAGCTTTAATCTTGGAGGATTATACTCCCTCATGAGAATACCATGTGGCATGTGAAGATAACCATACATGTAATTGTTTGCAGGAAAGAGCTTAAGGGACTTAACATAAATAATAAAGCTCTATTCTTTCTTTTCTGTAGACTTAACTGCTAGCAACAGGTAATAAAAGCTCACTGCATATTCTGTGTTGTAAAGACTTCATAAAACCAATCGTTCAACACACAGGCTTTCCACTTGTCTCCATCAACCATATAATAGAAGGTTTACATATTAAGGCCGTGACTAATTAAAGAATTTCCCTTGTGATTGACTTTTCCTTAGATTCACTGAACATAACTACATAGTAACAAAAACCACTAAAAGTTAGCATAGGATTAGATAACAGTATGTCAAGAAACAACTGCTTCCAGATCATATAGGCAGAAGCATCATTTCAAATATAAGCAACTAGGAAAGAATCGAGCAAAAAGAGAGAAAAGCACTGTCACCACAGAGCAGCTGTCAATACTGACTTTGATTACACTGCTCTAAGTAAAAAGTGCTAATAGGTTTTCCTACTTTGTGGACTACTCAAAAAAAAGCCAAAGAAACAAAACCCAAAATCAGCTAACACCGAGAACAAAAAAAGATTATGGCTCTCCCCAGGAAGGACACACAAAGTCCCCTCCAGCCTAGGAAAGAATCAATTTGTGAATCATTTTTAACAAAATTAACCATCTATTTCAACAGAAGATCCAGTGCAAAAAAGGAACCAGAAGTTGATATGGACACTGAGTTTATCTGGGAACCGCTACCCTTCTTCTACAAATTAAATTTTACAGATCTTCGCTGGGGGGTTGTGAGAAAAATGAAAAGACAGTATGAGTGGAACCACAGCCTTGGTTAAAGCATAGAACACTTCAAAGAGTGCAAAAACTATAGCAGGGAGTTGAATAACAATCTGCTATATAAAAAAGGAAAAAAAAAACCCAAAGGAAAAAGCCTATTAAGTTTATCAAATACTTCCCACTCTGTTTCTTTGCTTAGAATTTGGCAAAGCTCTAACAGTTTCTGCTGATACTCCACATATGCTGGTTTGCTATTTTTGAGGAGACATGAGACAGAAGAGGCTGCATAGCAGCCAAAATAGTTAAGCTGTTTCCAAGAATAAGGAGAAAAGATTTTTTTTAAATCATGTTCCTTTGACTAGCTACAGCAATCCCATACTTTTTTAGCATGGAATTGGAACTCAAAAGCATGGGAAATTATAAAAACATTTTTTAATTATGCTTGTGCCAAAAATTCCGCATATCCCTGCATATTCCACCACAGCAGAGCACAGGACTAGAAGATTAGGCACGGCAAATCTAGCCATGATACCAAGTTACACGCCTTTGAAAAGTTCTAGTTCTGCTTGCTCACCAGAAAGCTTAAGCAACCAAAGATCCCACCCACACTCAGTGAGCGCTCCTTGTCCTGTACCCATACCTACCTTTTCCCACTCTTCTCGTGCTACTTTTGTGCTTACCACACAGTAAGTCACTTCTACTTGCTAAAATAGCAGAAAACTAAGCAAAGAAAACTTATTTGTGCTACATGAGCAAAGGTAAGCAACTTGCTACCTGATCTGACAGGCATCCGAGTTGGCGAAATAGAGCAGAGGAGTGGGGAGAGAGACCTCCATGACACATCTTCCCAGCTGTGAGATGATAACTTGGCTCAGTCTGGCTGCTACGTTGCGTCTCCTACCACTTTCTCCAAACCAATTAGCAGCTGGTTACTTGACACGCCAGCTGCTAGTTACTACGTGCCAGAGGCCAGAGTACTGACTCAGCAGGTTACAACCCTGCTCACGTCCTACGTGGCTGTCGCCATACCGATAGAGGACTGAATAGCTCTTTGGCCCTTTTCACTTTTGAGGTGGCACACGTGAAAAGTGACAAAAAAACATTCCTGAGGGAAAGTCACGTCATAAATTCAGAAGTGCTTCGCTCAGAGTTAAATGCTGACGACAAAACAAATTGCATGAACAGAACTGTCTTCTTCAACTACGTGAAAAACTGATTCACTAAAGCCAGACTTCTTGCAGGAAGTGGCAATCTCAATGAAGGTCTCATTAAATAAATAAAAAATTGTGTAACACAGTTGATGAAACAAGGCTTTCTCAATACCAAAAACCTCTGGCTTTCCACTTTCATTTTGAAATTTAAGTTGTTTGGAAGAGCTGTGGTTTAAAAATTTAAAGAAGCCAGAAGAAAAAATTACCCAAAGTAACTTTTCCCCATACTCCATTTAGGACTATTTCTTCATCACCCTTCTCTCCCATTTCAGGACAGGAAAGCTTTTTCCATTCAGATCCAATTCTAAGATTGTTTTTAACTACACAAACACATACTTCTGGAAGCAGCACAGCTGTTATACCGTGAATAAAGAACATGGTACGTCTATAAATGGAAAGGCACCGTGGCTGCCCAGGGAGGTGGTGGAATCGCCGTCCCTGGAGGTATTTAAAAGACAGGTAGACGTGGTGCTGAGGGACATGGCTTAGGGGTGGTTTTGGCAGTGTAGATTTATTGTTGGACTCGATGATCTTGAAGGTCTCTTCCAACCCAAGTAATTCTACATAAAACACAAGCCCAATCATCTTCTAACACCTTCGCTAAAACCTGGCAGGGCATCCTTTCCTGCTAAGTCTGACGCT
The DNA here is from genome assembly GCA_013398295.1 of Chionis minor. Taxonomy (NCBI): domain Eukaryota; kingdom Metazoa; phylum Chordata; class Aves; order Charadriiformes; family Chionidae; genus Chionis; species Chionis minor. Next base: position 839,082 of record VZSF01009829.1, on the reverse strand, counting down.
CTTCTAACAACTATGAAAGAGGAAAGAAGAGGAATAGCCATTGCTGTCTTTTATTTAGAGTTCAGTAGCAATTGCTGCAGCTCTGCCATGCCAGCCACCGTATGGAGAGACAGGCCTTGCCCTTTACAACATGAGCCACCACAGAATGCCACCACAGGAGCCCAAGCCTGCGCTTGGCCCCACCAGGCCACCCGACTGCTGTGTTATCCACAGACACGACTGGAAAAAAGCCATAATCATCAGTTTTCGGAATTCCAAGATTCAAATTCATCAGCGTTTACACAAATCCTAAAGGGAAAGAGGACATTTCAGGCAAACGATCCAAATACAAACTTCAGTCTCCTTCCCAGACAACAGGTTGTAGAAGCATCAGCTTCCAGGGTTGGTCAGGATTCCACCAAGGGAGAGTACCAGTGAGCAATGGAAGAGGAAAATGGTGGTTTCTCTACATAGATCAGAGAAGAGAATGACAGGGAAACATACTGGAGGAAGCGGTAAATGTGAGGTACAGATAATGGCTCTTCCTAGCACTCTAATTCCTGTAAATCATGCACTGACAGGCTCATTCATTGGAAAAACGGTGGACACTAAAGTGAAAGAACCTGAGCACACCGGTTTCATAACCCACAGTCCCTAACTGAGCTAAAAACAGTCAGCTGAACCTCAGACCAGATTTAAAATCTTAACATTTACATAGAACGTGATTTAAACAGGACTTAGGTGTGTTTTCTTTTGAAAAATAAACTTATTTAAATTTGAAATTATTACAGCCTACCTTAAAACATAATGCTATCATAATCTACTAAAATTACACTCAAATTAAATAAATTCAAACAATACATCTGAAGGAGTAGCGTGGAGCAGAGCCCCTTGAAATGCTGTGCCAACTTTTGACCCAGAAACTTGTTCTCAAAATGCCATAATGGGCCAAAAAAAAAAAAAAAAAAA
>VZSF01009829.1:781422-834341 GCA_013398295.1 Chionis minor | reverse complement strand
GAAGGGCCGGACCCCTCCGCCGCCCGCCCCTGGCACAGCCCGCCGGCGGGGCACGCACGGCGGTGCGGGCGGCGGCTTCCTGCTGCGGGTGGCGCGATGCGACAGCGTCTGTAAATGCCTGGAAGTGGCACAAAGGCACGGGGAAACAGGCGCCCCCGGTAGCGGCCACCGGCGAGCAGCGCCCCGGGCGCGACTCCGGCCGCCACTGCGAGAGGAACGACTGAGGTTATGACCCCTTTTAAGGCTGACAAACGTGTTGCAATTAACGGCTTGGAAGAAAACCGCAGCCTTCCGCAACATCAAAAGGAATAAAAGCAACGGGAATCAGAAGGAATATCGCCATTAAGAGAGATACTGTGAAGTTAGCAAGTGGAAATTCGAAGTCCCCAGTAATGTGCCTCTTACTAAGCACTGACAGCCCTCTCCAAGCGGGCACTCTCCAAGAACAGATACTGCGTTTTAGTATCTTCACCATTACAGATGTCACCCAGAGGTCTCGGCCCCAATTCAGGAAGAGATCCATAATAAACAGTAAACGTGTTTATCCTACAACAGTGTCACAGGCAAGACAAGCTGTAGATCTGGATACAGAGCTTTATTTTAAAACCAGTGATAACTGAGCTGCCACCCTAATCGGTTCTCTCACCCACTCTCTTAGGCCCCTCTGCCCTTCCCATCAAGGAGACGGACGCTGGTCTGGGAAGGTTGTGCTGGATCCCTGCTCCACCAGCTCCAAGCATTACCAATCAAGATCCCCAGGCTCCCCCAGCATTTGTCTCCATGTATCTCTCCCATCCTCAGGACTTCTCCCCACTTCCAAAATCTTTCTCCCTGAAGGATGTTCACCTTCTTCAGAGAGTGGCGGTAAACAGCGGTAAACAGCTCTGTTTCAAACAGGTGACCTGTCACAAGTGGGGTCCCCCAGGGATTGATACTGGGCCCAACATCATTTGGAAGATGGGATGATGGGATCAAGCGTACCCTGATAAAGTTTGCTGATGACACCTGAGAAGGGAAGTGGACACTTTGAAAGGGAGAGCCACCCTGCAGGAAGATCTGGACAGGCTGGAAGAGTAGGCTTACAAGAACCTTATGAAGTTCTACGAGGACAAGTCTTGCACCCGGGAAAACACAATCCAGGAGTGCAGCACAGGCTGGGATTCACCTCGCTAGGGAGCAGCTCTGTGGAAAGGGACCTGGGTGTCCTGGTAGACAAGAAGCTCAACATGAGTGAACATTCTGCTGCTGCGGCAGAGAAAGCCAGCAAGATGCTGAGTTGCATCAACAAGGGCACCACCAACAGAGATACGGAAGTCATTATCCCAGGCCACACCTGGAATGCTGTGTTCAGTTTTGGTCGCCACTAAGCAAAAAAGATGTGGACAGGCTCTAGAGTGTTTAGAGGAGTGCCACCAAGATGACCAAAGAACTGTGAAGCCTGCCATGCGAGGAAAGGCTGAGAGAATTGGTTTTGTTCAGCCTCGAGAAAAGAAGGCTTAGGGGAGATCTTATCACCATGTTCCAGTATTTAAAGGGTGGCTACAAAGAAGATGGAGACTCCCTCTTTTCATGGAGTCACATGGAAAAGATGAGGGCTAACGTGTAGAAGTTACTTCAGGAGAGATTCCAATTGGACACAAGAGGAAAATTTTTCAGAATGAGAATAGTCAGCCATTGGAAGAATCTCCGCAGGAAAGCAGTGGATTCCGCAACATTGGACCCTTAAGACTCAGCTGGATAGCATGCTGGGCCACCTTGTCCAGACCGTGCTTTGCTAAGAAAGGTTGGACCAGATGATCCCTGAAGTCCCTTTCAGCCTGAGATTCTATGATTCTTCCCGCTCCCCAAGCCCCTGCCCTTCCCATGTGGTAATCTTTTTGCATACCTCTTTCCCTCCATTTGAACACATAAGGTCAGTGCCAACTCCAACTTTCAGAGCACTCGGTAGCCTTCACCCCTTCTTAGCTAACCATCAGATTCAGCCAGGTAGCCTGTTGATTACCTTTTTATTTTTTGAATGATGTTGCCATCTCGCCATCATCCATGACCTCAGTATAAGGCTGCACTGTGAACTGCTTTGACGTTTCAAAATTCCCCCTGCTATTGAGTAGTACTGTAATACATTGGCATGTATACCAATTGTCCTGGTTTCAGCTGGGAAACAGTTAATTTTTCTTTCCAGGGATTGTGGTGAAAAGAATGTCAATAATACCTATCGGTTTTAGTTGTTGCTAAGTGATGTTTACATTACTCAAGGACTTTTTTTTTTTTAAGCTTCCCACAGAAGCATAATACAGAATAGTGGAATGGCCAAAGGAGTATTTCATACGATAAATGTCACACTCAGTGTATAAACAGGGATTAGCTGGGGGTGGGAATATGTGATCACTGCTTGGGATGGTAACAATTCACCAGGCAGTGAGAGTGACTCCTGTCATTATTGTTATTTTACCTTTACTGTTATTTTCTCTGTTAAACTGTCTTTATCTCAGCCTATGAGGTTTGTTTTCCTCCCTTTCCCTTTCTTTTTCTTCTTCCCTCTTCCCCCTCCACCCTTCTCTGGTGGGTGAGGGAGGTGGTGGGGAGGGGGGTGAGCAAGCAACGAGGTGGTTCTAGTTGCCGGCTGCGGTTAAACCACAACACCAGTATTTTGAAAACTTCCATTTATTTTACTACTAGGTAACACATAAACCAGAAACAGACTCAGATTCAACAGAAACAGACTCATACTGCAACCTAAACTGTTCTCCTTGACATACCAGACTTTTTTTCCCCCTCTACTGAGCATGAAAGAAAGAACAGGATTAGACCTTTGTTTTTTTTAAAATTGTTTGGGCCTGTATGCTGGACTTGGTTTAATAGTTGTTGGTCATGACAAATCAATACATTGTTTTTATTGACTTACTGAAAGATGGATGCTCAATCTTTCAAAGTGATGAGAAGATGCACCAGACCTAGCACAACAGTTAAGCAAGTGCTTAACTTTTAAAAAACTTGAGTCATCCCTCTGAGTGCCTCAGGACTACTTGCATGCTTAAATTAAAGCTCCCATAGTCTTAAGTGTTTTGGTGTGGACTGGGCTGTAGCACTTAAGAGATTCCAGGATGCAGAGGGCACTTAATGAAAGTGGCAGTCATTGTTCCAGCTACCACCATTTGTAACAATTTAATAGTAAAGGAAAACACATCTCACAAAAAAAGGTGGCGTTATTTACCAAAAGCGATTTGCTATAGAAAACAGGAAGCCTTTACAGTATAATAGAAATCATGCCAAAAATGTGTTTTTCCGTTCACACCGAGGCTTTTACCCAGTTTCCACATGGACTCTCTAAAAGGACAAATCTTTTGTCCCAAGTGTGGGAGGAAAGTGAAGGTGCTATTCCTGAAACACAGAAGGAAAAAGTGCCTTCAAAAGGAAGACTCGCTGTTTTCAGTGCCTGCTTCTCTCTGCCAGTGTTCTTTTGTCTGGTGATTCAAGGATGTCTGCTCCAGGGACTGGATGATTCCAGATGCTACTCCTTCTTGAAGGGAGCCATTTGTGCTGTCCCTGTTGGCAGGATGAGACAGGACACCGCAGAACTACTGCTGAAGTCTGACCCTCAGCATGCATTCATTTGTTACCTTACAGTAGCTCAGTTTTGAAAAGCATTTATCTTCTGTATTATGTATGACCACATCCTATAAAGTTACTAGTAACGGTATAATTATAGTGAGTCTGTAGAAATTAACACTTTGGCATAGAACTAGTTGTGTAGTTAGAGTGGAAAAATAAGGTGCATTTCCACTGGCCGGTACGCAAATTGGCCTTGCAGCATTTAATGGTGCAGTCTTGATGAAAGCAAGTTTGATGGAAAAACATTACTTCAAGAAGGGACAACGTTGGTTTTAACCATGAAATCACTGAAGACCCAGTGATATCTTAAGAAAAGTGGGGACACACACACAACAACAACAACTACTAAAACATGAAAAGGTAACATTTTCTAAAAATGATCCACACACAGAGGAAACCCTCAAGCATTCAGAACTGTAATTTCAAGAAGGACTTAAATAAAACCAAAAAAACCCTCTGCCATGTTTTGAGCTGCAAGTACATCTTCTTTTGATCCATCCCATCGGGATTCAAAACTTGTATAATCGAAGATACCCGAGTGCCAGAGTTGTGTAAGAAAAGAACCAAAACATTTCAAAATTTCAGGGACAAATTGGACAGATTCTCATTTAGAGAAGAAAAAAAAAAGGTAAGACTTTATTTACACTTCACTTGCTAAGCCATTTCCAATAATTTTAAATAATTTGAAAGTCGTGTACTGAAACACACACGATGGCAGAGCTCAGAAGGTTGTGGTCAGTGGGGCAGAGTCTAGTTGTAGGCCTGTGACTAGGGGTGTTCCCCAAGGGTCAGTGCTGGGTCCAGCCCTGTTCAGTGCATTCATCAATGAGCTGGGTAAGGGGACAGAGCATACCCTCAGCAAGTTTGCTGGTGACACCGAGCTGGGAGTCATATCTACCCAATATCTAATCTAAATCTACCCTCTCGCAGTTTAAAACCACTAACCCTCATCCTATCACTATATGCCCTTGTAAAAAGTCCCTCTCCACATTTCTTGTAGGTGTCTTTCAGATACTGAAAGGCTGCTATATGGTCTCCCTGAAGCCTTCTCTTCTCCAGGCTGAACAACCCAAACTGCCTCAGTCTGCCTTCACAGGAGGGGTGCTCTAACCCTCTGATCATCTTCATGGACCTTCTCTGGACCTGCACCAACAGGTCCATGTCCTTCTTCTGCTGAGGACTCCAGAGCTGGACATAGAACTCCAGGTGGGGTCTCATGAGAACAGAGTAGAGGGGCAGAACCAGCTCCCTCAACCTGCTGGCCATGCTGCTTTTGATGCAGCCCAGGATACAGTTGGCCTTCTGGGCTGTCACTGCTGGTTCATATTGAACTCCTCATCAGCCAACACCCCCAAATCCCTCTCAGGGCTGCTCCCAATCCATTCTCCACCCAGCCTGTATTTGTGCATTGCATTGCCACGGCCCAAGTGCAGGACCTTGCACTTGGCCTTGTTGAACTTCATGAGGTTTGCATGGACCCACCTCTCAAGCCTCATCAATGCTTGTAATTATCTAAAGGCTGCGTGTGAAGAGGACAGGGCCAGACTCTTTTTCAGTGGTGCCCAGTGACAGGACAAGGGGCAACGGACACAAACTGGAACACAGGAAGTTCCATCTGAACATGAGGAGGAACTTCTTTCCTTTGAGGGTGTCAGAGCACTGGAACAGGCTGCCCAAAGAGGTGGCGGAGGCTCCAACTCTGGAGACATTCAAAACCTGCCTGGATGCCACCCTGTGCAACCTGCTGTAGGTGGCCCTGCTCTGGCAGGGAAATTGGGCTAGATGACCTCTCCAGTTCCCTTCCAACACCTAACATTCTGTGACTCTGTGAAAGCAGTTCTAGGCTAAACATCCTTGCCAGCCCCATCATCAGTGAAATTAATACAGAAATGAGTAAATCGAGGAGATCTATACAAATGGGCAAAATAGTAATGACCAGGAGAAGCAAACTGGCCATGTCCACATTAATCATTTCACCAGCATCCTGAAAAGCCGTTGCGCATTGCTGTTGGCTAGGAAGAAGTCAAGATGCACATGGCAGTGACGTATGTCGAGCAGGTAGCGTTGCCTGAGCTACTCTGATGAATTTACTACCTTGCCTCACAAATGCCTAGCCAAAGCAAGATCCAGCCTAACTCTTCTCTGAACTCTGCCCTTTCCATCTATTCCCACTCTGCCTATGGCTCCCCAAACCGCACAGGTTCCCCGCTCCTTATAGCAATACTTCTTTCTTTTCCTGTCCTCTACAAAGGCTACAGTCAGATCTCGATGAGCCGTTCTCTTGAAAACCAGACACTTCACCCACACTTGATGCAAAGTATTGACTAAGTGAAATACCAAAGCCATAACTTGATTTTCCTGTAAACTTGTAATTGCAATGTAATTGCGAAAGAAAGCAGAAAAACATTACATCTTTGGTTTCTAAACTAAAGAATTTTATACTGAGTCTTTTTTGTTTACATTGCAAGTCAACTTTAATGCTAATGTTATTAGAGCCTGCAAAAGACCACCTGATTGAGACTTCAATTTATTTTAAAGGTAGCCACGCCACATTTTTTGTAGACAGGTTTTGTAGGTAAAAAAAGGATAAACATAAAAGCAATCTGTAACTTCATATTTAATTTTTATTTAACTATTTAAATTATTTGTATAGGAAGATAGTTCTTAAATGTTATCTATATTTCTAACTACTGAAAGGACAACAGCACATCTTTGAAAAAAGGTTTTCCTGATATACACAACAGCAAATAAAATTACCAGTTTGTATTCACATTTGGAAATTCGAATGGCTTCAGAAGCTACAGCTTCCTTGCACAGCAACATTATAATTGTTATGACTTCACATCTGGCAGGTTAATGTCATTGAAGATGAGCAGCATGGTATCAAAGTTACATTGCAAACTGAGCCAGATGCTGACTGCTTTACAAGACTACCAAATATACACAGTTGTGTAGTAATGGAAACTGTCATGGTAAGAATATTTTATTTCCTCTCTTCTGCATATGGAGATGCATTGTTACCAGTTGATAAAAGGCAGTTCCACAGCAATGCAAGCCGTAACAGCTGGCACTGCCCCACTTCCTCCTTCACCTCACTGACATTCCTGACTTGTCTCTTATACCAATACTTGTACTGACAAGACCCTGCATAAGCTAACTCAGTCCTACATCACTTGTTAGGTTGATTTTTTTTTTACCAGGCCAATGACCTGAACCACCTCATTCCCCTAAACGTAAAGAGCAGGGGCTGAGTACTGACTTTCATTGAGTTATGCCACTGCAGAACCACACACACATGAAAAACAAGTGTCCTTCTGTTCCCTACTGATTTAGCTTGGGTGTGTGTGGGGGGGGAATCCAGTGGAAACAGTCAGATTCTGTTATCAATTTCTGAGTATACACAACTGGTTTTCAGTAAATAGCTTGTCATCAAAAATCTACTAGCACCAACCTCCATGCAAGGCTGCATTTAAGGGGTGAAAAATTAACTATGTCCTCCTTCATTTTACGATAACGTAAAAGTTCCACAGGATCAGCACCCTCAAAACCATGCTCTTAAATTATTGATTTATGACCACAGCCTTAGATTCAATGCAATTCATCAGCCAAGCTTATGACTGCCTTATCACTGAATATGCAACAGTAACCTGCAACAACTGTTATCACTCTAATTTGATATAGAGGCAGACCTACAAACTGCCCAAACCTTGCAGAAGGGATAAGAAACGTGCCAACTGCTATGCTGTACACTGAGCAACTGTCCACAGAAAACTTTTACTGACTAAGTGCAATTATTTATGAACCTTCCTAATCTCTGTTCTAGAGAGGATTTATTCCTCAAGAAAAGAATCATGTGTTTTCCTCAGAAGGCCACACAGCCGTTATCCATTTCAGAACAGGGAACTATGCAATACTTCCTTCCCGTCACATCTTCCTTCACAGTATTGCAACACCGTTAACATCAGCTGCAATTGCAATCTGTTAAAATGCTGGCAAAGAAGAGACACTTTATTCCCAGACTGCTGCCTTTGGAGGTTTACTACGTAAGTTTTTAAAATGTTTTCATCCTATGGTAATTCAAGCTTCCCAAACCTTTTACTACAATTACAAAGGCAGAGAAACATAATTAAACCCATTTGTACAAAAAGACTAAGAGAATTACCGAAAACCCCATGTGGCTTTAACAGCAGGACTAGAAGATGCCATTTCCCCTGATTTTCCCTCCCAAGACCACAGCAAGCAGACTCCCAATGACGACTACAACCAGCATGAGTTACTCCTGACAGAGTGTCGTACTAGTTTATAGTAACAATAAGCTAGTTTCTCATAAATGTACCTTTTAACAAAAAACAAAGAAAAAGAAAAAAGAAGAAAAAGGCTACGTAGCTGAGAACGGCTTATCGTACAGATATTTCTCTCTTCCCACACACACTACATTGGGCTTTGAAAAGATTCGTGTCATTTCTGGAGCCAGCATCTTTCAAAGGCAGTACGCCAAACAGTGCCACGCTTCTTCAAACTAAAGGGCAGGAAGCGTGACACCACACAGGTGATACACACAAAACTTCCAAGAGCCAAAATAGGCTCTTCAAAGGCATTAATTATCAGATTTGCAAACTCTTCGGTCTCTGCTAAGCAAAGCTGTTTGCTGAGCTGGCTCTCAAAACACAGCAGGGTCATTATTTCTCAGCTTTCTTGCCCTAAAGCGACGAGGCTCCTGCCACACCACATGCCATCCCATCCCTGCAGTGCCAGGGTTTGGGTGTCGGGGGGCTGCAGGGGTGAGGAGCGGTCAGGGCTGCCCAGTGCCAGACACAGCAGAGTGCAGCCAGCCCGGCGAGCCCACCCTCAGCTGAGATCGTGGTGCCTCAGGGAAAGCCTGTTTAGGAAAGGGCAAAAAAGCCAGACAAGCAGAAGAAGAGGGACCAAAAAGGGACAAGAAGCAGCAGAGGCAACACTAGGTCCCGAGGAGGAGCTCCATGGCAGAGCAGGTGTTTCCTGCAGCCCACAGAGGACCCACACCAGAGTATACCCTCTGCAGCCTGCGGAGACCCTGTACCACAGCAAAGGAAAGGTGGGAGCAGAGTGAAACCCCCACATACTGACCACAACACCCCACTCCTCCCCACACTCCTTGTTGCTGCTCTAAAGGGAATGAGCATAACCTGCAGCGACAACAAGGAAAGGAGAAGTCCCTGGGGTAAAGCTGAGCTTGGAGAAGGGGGACAAAACGTGTTTTCCATCTATTTCAATGTTTGTCTTTCTGGTTACCAATATCTGAATCAGTAATTAAAGATATATCTATATTAATTGGCAATAATTTTCCCCAAGTCAAGTCTCTCTTGCCTGCAATGGTAATCTGTAAGCCATTTGTCTTTACCTCAACAAGTTTTCTTGTTCCTGTTCCTCCTCATTCTCGCACGCTGAGGTGGAGCTGTGGAGAGTAAGTGAGCAGCTGGGCAAGAGTCTGGCTGTTAGCCTAGGACAACACATCACATTTGTACATATTCTACTTTCTGCTGCCTCTCAGATCAGCTGGATGACATATGCTGGTAAAAGTGAGGGTACTTGAGACATGAAGCTTTGCTGACAATTCTGAAATCACTTTGCCTGTACAGAAAAACTCACGGGAGGTTCAGCTACGAACCCCTCATACTGAAGGACCAGCACCCAGAAAGAAAGCTAAGGGTGAGCTGGTACAATCAAGCAGCAGCCCACCAAGAACTTCATCAAGAACTCTTGTCATCTCAGCCACAGCAGCAACAAGGTACTGCCATTTTGCTCGGCAGCCCCAGACACAGGCTGAATTTAGCATCTGCTGTCATCAACAGCTGCCTGTGAGCACTACGAACTCCATTCGCTGGTGAGGACACGTTAGTTCACTGAGAGTTCTACCTAGAAAAACCAGAGGTATTGCAGACTGTCAGTCTCCACCTGGGCAGCATGGGACCAGCCACTGTATCAGCTATGAACAGGCTTTCTTCACAACTATGCCAGCATACTTGAGAAGTGCTTTGTGGAAATTTTCAGAGTGGAAAACGTTAAGCAGTAAACCACTTCACTAATGAATCTCCAGCCCTGCAAATCTGAGGTAAATCTTGGTGACTGAAGAACACGATATGAAAGGACAGCTGCTCTTTATAAAAATAAACAAACACCCCTACCTTAGAGAGATGGAGTTACGAAAGCAAACATGACCAACCTGAATTTGAGACTGTGCCAGTACTTGCCAAGTCATCACATTTCTAAAACAGGACAAGCAGTTTAGGAGGTGTCTCCGATACAAATTACTTATTTCCAAGGCTCTGAAATTCTCATAAAGGATTAATACAATGATTTGAGCTCCTCCCTCCCTATCTGGATACCTGTAATTGTACCTCTCTCAGGGAGTCAGGACAAGTCTTTACCTGGTGAGACTGGGCACTTTTGTTGCTGTGGTCTAAGGTCAGGGTCTTCCCTCATGACTTATCAGATGTCTTATGAAGTTCATATTAACATTTAGCCAGGACTAACATGCTACTGGTTATCTACACCTTCCAATAAATCATTGCTTTCTATTTTTCAATCGTATACATTGTACTCGCACTTTTCTTGTGCAAGCACAAGAAAAATTCACAAAGACAAGTGGTTCAGTCAGGGTGGGTTATGTACTCACTGGTCTGGACAGTAGATGTGAATAAAGCAAGTGCGTTCAGTTCCAGAAATGATCTCTGAAGTCTGAGCAGACCAACTGCTACATGAAAGCTTACAGTATGTGCTCAGTGATTCATTCATTCTGGTGAAGAATGATACCTTTTACTTAGTACATTTGAGTATGCTGCATATGACCTCAAAATTCAGAATCTCTTAAGGAAAAAACATCTCTTTCCTTTTACATGACTTATCTTATTATGTGACTGGCATGTTTAGACTGAAAAACCCGTGGAACAGAGCTGCAGGGGTAGTTCCACAGTTTCAATTGATACATGGGAACAGACTTAAAAGGGAGAAAACCAGCATTTTGAAGCAGGGCGAGTTGAGGCTAGAGAGTTGATTGTTTGGACTTCTGGAGTTTATCAAGACAAAGAACTACTGGTAAGCCACCTGCCTGTTTTCCACCTCCCTGCTACTAGAGGTAAATGGGAAGTCTGCCAAAATGCCAAAAGTGAGTCACTTTTTTTCAGTTCAAATTTCATTCATCTTTCCAGGAGCAGGGGGGAGGAACCTTTGTAAGCAACCACCTCATCCTCCTGTGACTACGTCCATATTTCACTTTGAATAGTGGAGGAAGAGCAAAACATAGCATTCTTTAAAGTTCAGAGCTACTTGGTAGGGATTAGATATTGAAACCTACTTCAGCTGACTCAGTTAAAAAAAGAAGGAAAAGACAACAGCACAAGGAAATCCTGCTTGATAGCATTACACTGCAGTAGTGATGACAAGCTGGTGCACCAAGATCAGTTAACTGCAGCCACTGTCCATAGTTTTCTCAGACAATACCAGCAGGCGACAAACACATTTATGGTGAGTTACAAAGAAAATATTATTCTTCATTCATACATGGAAATCAGGATCTGATAGATGAGTTGGAGTTCTACAACTATTTGGAAGCATAAAGGGGAAGCCAGGTATTTTCAGTACTGTTTGGCTCCCAAATAATTTGTCCCATCAACCGTGAACAAAGAGCCAAGTCCCTACTCTTGAACACAGAGTAGTTCCTCTATCATTCCTCACCATAATATTTTCACTTCTGCTTAATACAAAGAAATAAAAGCCAAACTCATGACAGAGACGCCAGAAACTGTACTGTACAGTTACTTTGAAGAAAATCATAGAATCATAGAATGGTTAGAGTTGGAAGGGACCTTAAAGATCATCAAGTTCCAACCCCCCTGCCATGGGCAGGGACACCTCTGACTAGAGCAGGTTGCTCAAAGCCCCATCCAGCCTGGCCTTAAACACTTCCAGGGATGGGGCCTCCACAACTTCCCTGGGTAACCTGTTCCAGTGCCTCACCACCCTCACAGTAAAGAACTTCTTCCCAATATCTAATCTAAATCTCCCCTCTTCCAATTTAAAACCATTACCCCTTGTCCTATCACTAGACTTCCTGACAAAGAGTCCCTCTCCAGCTCTCCTGTAGGCTCCCTTCAGATACTGAAAGGCTGCTCTCAGGTCTCCCGGGAGCCTTCTCTTCTCCAGGCTGAACAGCCCCAGCTCGCTCAGCCTGTCCTCATAGGAGAGGTGCTCCATCCCTCTAATCATCTTAGTGGCCCTTCGCTGGACCTGTTCCAACAGTTCGATGTCCTTTCTATGTTGAGGACTCCAGAGCTGGACACAGTACTCCAGGTGGGGTCTCACAAGCGCAGAGTAGAGGGGGAGAATCACCTCCCGTGCCCTGCTGGCCACGCTTCTTTTGATGCAACCCAGGATACGGTTGGCCTTCTGGGCTGCCAGCGCGCACTGCCGGCTCATGTTGAGCTTCTCATCCATGAGCACTCCCAAGTCCTTCTCCTCAGGGCTGCACTCCAGCCATTCTCTGCCCAGCCTGTATTTATGCCTGGGATTGCCACGTCCCAGGTGTAGGACTCTGCACTTGGCTTGGTTGAACTTCATGCCATTTGCATTAGCCCACCTCTTAAGCCTGTCCATAATAATAATCAGTATAAATAATCAGTATAAAATGAAAAACATTTAATATTTGTACTTCAAGCACTACTGAACTATAACCTAGAATTACTAGATTCCAACATTTTAAGTTAATTAGAAAAAATACAAAGATCAGATAAACTTGAGAAGAATGTACATTAAGTGTAAGACTCTCATATCCTCGGTCCACATTCCACAGGCATGATTTCTTCTACTGTTGCTTATTGGCTACTGCAGTTAAGAGATGGAAACAATCATATCTTAAAAAAACCTCAGAGGGTTTATAAGAAATGTCATTGCCAAAGACTGTAACTAAACATACACAAGAACAGTCACGGAAAGTAAGATCTGCAGTGACAGAATGAAATACTATGTTCATCTTCAACAACTCCTAATGTACAGGACCATGTACAAACACCCTTATCTGACCAAGACCATCCATATATGGTGTTACTGAGGACAAAGTTGTGACAGATGTCACAACATCCCCCTCTCGTGTCACCAGGGAATTTCCAGGAACTGCTAAGCAGCACGCTCAGCCCTGACCAAGATCAGTAAGGAGAGACAGGTCCATTCTATGGTATTTTTTAAGCTAATTTACAGGAAAATGCAAATCTCAACAAATAAAAACAAGTAAAAGGATATTTTCAGAACAGGCTATTCATAAAGTCTTCACTATAGCTTGCCTTCCTATCTCCCAAAACATTGTGAAGGACTTAAATAAATCTGGTATTAAATAGTTTTGGGGAAGTACTATTGTATCTCTTTGTTGGTCTGAACTCTTGTTTATAATCCTCCCACTCCTACACTCTTAATTTTTGAGCAATCCTTAATCAGCGTATTTAAACCTACTGTCAGAATGCCTGCTTTTCTCAGCTACTATCTGCAGGTCCCTTGGAACTAGTCCATAGCCCATGAGCAGCTGCAGATCAAAGGCTGTAAACCACCAATTTGCATTTTCCTTTAGTGACAAGCATTGGACATAATTTGTACTCAAACCGGCATCCCGTTAGTGTGAAAAGCAGAACACTTGCTGTCAATGTTGTTTTATTTATGTCCCATAAAAATCAAATCTCACATGGAAAAAAAAGTCTCCGTTTCTCTGGACTGCTGTTGCGTGCTCCCTTTCTCTGACTACCCTAGAAACCATTTGCTGGATGCACTACTGTTTCAATCGACCTTGAAGACTGATGACTACAGTCACACCCTGAATTCAGAAGCGACTCTTCCCAGCCTTCTTCACTCCCATTGCTATATGAGATAGTAGCGATCACAGGAGGCCCCCAGTCCAACTTCTTGCTCAAAGCATCAGTGAGGAGACTGGAACATATGGCTCAGGGGTTTATCCCGTCCAGTCTGGCAAACTACCAGAGATGGTGTTCTGCACCAGGAGGTGCTGGTCCATTATGATCCCAGTAAGAAATGCACTCGGACTCTCTAAGGTATCATTAGAGCTCAGCATTTGTCCAAGCTGCACTGTACATGACCTGTTCCTCCAGCCCGCTCAGCTCACTCTGGATAGCAGCCCTGTTCTCCAATGCATCTGCGTGGATGCCACAGCATGGCATTTGTTACCTGACAGCCTGGGAATCAAGTGCTCCCTCAACTTGTCCTGATACTGAAGCGTGCCAGGACATTTTTTTTGTAGCTGCTTAAAGCCAGCAGTTCAGTCTGTGATGTGCTAGAATGCCCAGCTTCTTCTCAACTTGAGGTTTTCTCTGCTGGTTTCATTTTTCTCACAGAACCAGAATCACAGGATGGCTGGAGTTGGAAAGGAACTCTGGAGGTCATCTTGCCCAACTGCTGTAAGCCTGAAAGCTACTGAAATGTTTTTCACTTTTACTCATTAGTAGTATTCAGTTCTTTGTGCAATTTCTTAGCCTTCCTCTGGACTAACACACCAGTAACTTTTATCTGTAAGAAGCTAATTGCTGTTACTGCATTTTGGATCAAGATAATTGCTTTCAAAAAGATTGTGCCCATTTACTTTTAAGATACCATGCCTGACCTGACTTTGTTTGTAAATCTGTATCCAGATTACAAAGTACTTGGAGCAATGTAGTTTAATTACATGATAGTAACAGAACACTCAAGCAACACAAGGATGGTAGTGTCTGCAACCTAAATACAGCTGTATGACAATGAGGTTCATACCCCAGTGTATGAACAGTACAGCCTATGCAACTGTGAATGGGGGAGGGGGAATTAAAAAAAAAAAAAAAGTCAAGAATTGTTATCAGTACAGGACTCAAACACAGCTGAGGTGGAAATCCAAGAGATGGAACCCAAACCCACACATTTTTATCATTTGGTGCAAGTCTCAGAAAACAGAGGCTATTAAAAACAACTCGTGTGTTCCTACTGTAGCAACACAAAAGGATGCACTAGGATGATGGTGGTGTGTAGGGTCATCTGTTTTTGTACTGCTGTTATTTTTTATATATATTCAAATCTATCAAACAATTTTAAGAATAATTTCAGGCATCCAAGAAATGAGCAGTGAAAAAACAATTGCTAGATGGGTTCTGCCACGTGTTCAGAAAACCGCATAATCACACCAATGTTCACAGACTGACCAGTTACAAAAAAACCAGCCATACACATGATCCTTATGGGGTTTACACGATGAGAGCAGACATCTGTACCAGCACATTTCCCTTCCAGTCTATAAGGACTGGTATTTATGCTAGTTATAGAGGCAGAGCTTGTTCCAGAAAAAAGTCTGTTTAATCAAAGCTAGGACTTGTGCAAGATTCCCTCTGCGATTTCTCCTCCATTTTTCAGCTATACAAAGAAACCTCTGACTTCACTTACTCGTTGCCACTCCTGGAACTGCTGTTCTGATCACCATCCACAGTCAAAACTCAGTTGTCACAAGTCACCCCTATAGACTTTCATTCCTTTTCACCCCCATGACTGTAGTTCTCTCAGACTCCGATGGGAAGCACAACTCACGAGGATAAAAAGCTCAGGCATGGCATTAGGTGTGTTACTATTGCAACATAACAGAAAAATAAGAAAAAAGCAGTAGTCACAGTATTGTTGAAGAAAAGGCGGTCTGATGGTATTTTGCAACAGTAGCTTGTCAAGAATGCCCCCCCAGCTTAATCTTGAACTACAGTCCAATACAAGCAGCATTTTTTATGTAAACATGGAGGTAAAGACAGCAAAAAGCATTCAAAGACCTGAGGTTGGCACAACTGTAGGCAGTAGAAGCAGCTAAAAGGAATTACAGGTACGTGTTTTTCTCAGGTTTCAGTCAGTTCAGTGAAACCTTTTACAAACACTTATCCTGACTGCCACCTGAAGAACAACGGGACTCTTGTGCGTGAAAAAGGTATCACAGTACAACTTTCAACACATTCTCCATATAAATATAAAATTACCTGAATGAATGCAGCAATAAAAGTAACAGAGAGTCAGCTGCCAGTGCAGGTCACTCCCCACCCCAACTTCCCTTGTTTGTGTTTTCCTCCAGCTGAGGATAAGATTGAAATATTTTCCTACAGAGTAAACATGCATTTAAAGAGTCACAAGAGGCTTAAAACAAAGCTGAATATTCAAGAAGCAACCGTAGTTTTCTGCAAGTATTTTTAAGTTTTCCATTTTCCTTACTCCTAACTCTCTGTTACTTTTCAATGGGCATTCTATACTTCTGATCAGACAAAACTATCTGACATCAGACTTAGTTCTCCAATTTCTCACCCTCTCATAATAAGTAGTAAATCTGACTTATTTTCCTGTTAAAATCACTTCAATTCCTTTCTGGGTACAGGTTTTGTTTGTTGGGGTTTTTTTGTTGAGTTTCAGTGGGTTTGTTTGTTTGGGTTTTTTTATGATGTAGCAGGAAAAAAATGTTATAAAAACATCTGCTTGTTGCAACTCCTACCACCTTCACAAACTATTTAAATGAAAGAAATGGACTGTTTTATTCCTTAGGAAAGGGACAGTTCTGAATATGCAGAAAAATACAATGAAGTTGTAGAATGCACAAGTAAGAAAAACATTTTCAAGTAACAGAAATGCAAGTAAGTCTGCCTTGCCCAGAGTAATTTAATGTGTGTTGAACAGTACTACGTTTTACTTACGGACTGTTGTAAAAGTGAACTTCAGGCACAAACGTTTGCCAACATTGTGCCACCAAACCTTCCAGACAGACTTTACCACAGGTTCCAGATTTATGCATGCACTATTTAATACACTACCAGTTGTTACACTGGTATGGTCAGCTGGTTATTGCTTTTTTATCTTAAAATTATTTTGGTTAATATTTTTGATAAATTCGATAGCCTATGGCACATTTACATCTAGGTGAAGCATAAAAAAAACCAAAAAGAAAGAATGTAGTTCAGTGCATAATGGCCCTATCTTTCAAAATGAAGATTTACTATGCTTCCGGACTGCGTGCAGGCAAGTTCAAGTAGAAGTTCTGTGCAATCTTTTTTTACCTGGAAACATGAGGAAATAAATCAAGTCCCTGCAGAGAAAGACAAGATGCAAAAAAGTATCCATAAAGAGAGTAATGAAACAGTAAATCAGCAAACAGGTGCATTGAAAAGATACTGCAAGGGTGCACACACATTCACTTTTCAGTTTTATGTTTAACCAGACCAAATTTTATTCAGAAAACCAGACATTATCAACAGTCTTCTGACGCATCCCAAATTACACTAAGATGAATACTCTTTTCTCAAAATATTTAAGGAAAGCCCATGTGTTCTGATAAACATCCTGTATACACTCTTAACTCTTGGAAGTAATTTGAGATATTCTATTTGATAGACTGTAGAAGGTGTTAAAAAGCTACTCTAATCATTACTTTCCAAACTACAAATAAAACGCAAGCCTGAGGCTGCTGAAGCTTTAACTTCCACCCACCACACCGTATGGTCTTCAGTCCGGTATGACAAGTTGTACCTCCAACTCCTCTAAAGATGATTTAATTCCACCATGTTTTAGTGTTTCATGCACTGCTTCCAAAGGAAGATGTTGAACAATTTGAGCACTTATAGTTGCCAGCAGCAAACGTGACACAGAATTACTTAACAGTAGCTCTAAGCTAGAACAGCAGCATTTTTTTCTAATCTACTTTCAGTGCAAGTGATTAAGAACAACAGGGCCAGAACACCTCTTCAGACATTACAGACCTCCCTCTGCTGCCCCCCATCCCCCTCAATGCAAAAGGCCTGAGACAGGAAGCAAAGCAAAAGACACCCAATGATCTAAGCGGTCCTTTAAACAAGGGTAAGCCAGGTTCCCTTCAGAGGTTTATTTCACATTACAAGTGGCCCACGACTGTATTTCCTTTGGTTTCTTTTCACAGAAATGGAAGGCTTCATCAGCTGTACAGCTTCCTCCAAAAATTACAGTTCACTCACATTTGTTGCAGCCAGCAACCAAAAGCACCCTCAGTTTCTTACCCGAAATTCAAATGGATACAAAAAACCTCAAGGAGACTTGTCAGGAAAAGGAATCACACTAGTCACGCTACTCAGGGTATTGTACTCTGAATTACAGACTTCAAGCTTAAATATATCCACTGCTTATGAATTGCAATTTATGCGTACTACCCCTTCACCTCATTTCCAAGTACACAATTAAGATCTATGTTACATTTTTGCACATTATATCGCAGTAAAACTGCAGTGTACAAGAATAACAGTATTTTTGTAAACAGACATTTAAGCAGATCTGTACTTTTGAAAAGATATTCATACAGAAAATAAGAATGACAGCCTGCTTTTCCACAGTAACAGATTCCATAGTACTGCCCATGTTTGTTCTGATTCTCAAACTTGGGCATTAAACCTTCAGTCTTGTAAGCAGAGCTTAAAAGTACTAGTTGCCTGTATTAACTGGGAAGGCCGTACAAGAAACAGTGCTCAGCACTCAGTGTACTAAATACCAGAGAATGTATTGCTTGTTGCTTGTATGCTTGTTCAGCTGTTCAAGAAATTACAAATTATGATTACAATTACTTTGCCATTTTCCTTTGGGACACAATGATATGCATCTTTGTAGCATACTGAACTGGTAAATAAATAAATAAAAAAAATCAAGGAAAAAGCAACTTTAAGGAAATCTCCTTGAACTGTTAATGGCTGCTTACCATCTATAGCTTCTACAAGTCTGGGAAACTCTTGGACATGAGCCACCAAGCTTGTTCTAAAGCAAACTTTTCCACAAGAGTTAGTAAAAGAGTACTTAAGCCTGTCAAAGGCAAAAACATTATACTAGAAGCAACACAGGGCTCCATCCTTCTCTGAAGATGGGTCTGTAAAACATGTATTTCAACTAACTTGTAGATATAGCCGCTGATCTTTAGTTCCATATGGATATGTACATGTTCTATGCATGTCAAAATAATACCAGTTCATAAAACTGCAGTGACATACACTTTTTGTATATCTGATGTAGAAGCAACCATCAATATTCACTGCTGAAGCTTTTGTTAAGTAACTGTTTACAAGATGTTTAACAGATCCTTAAGTCACCTCATTACTAGATTCAAATTTTATAACTGACCTGCTATAAAAACAAACATTAAGTTTAAATGAGCACTTTACATAAAGCTCTTTCCCAAACTAGGTAACAAGACTATCTTCCCCTGCAAAATTTTGAAAACAAGTAGTGAGTTCAATGGATCTACTATTTTCCACTTGCAGAACTGACATCTTTTTGCAGCAGTGTACTAGCCACTAAGCATCAAACACTTAATGAAAGTTTTAATACCCAACGTCTGAACTTTTTCCAAAAAAAAAAAATTAATCGCTTTTGACTTCCTACATTAAGTGGTAATCATCACTGGGTTCATCGTAACAGTGTAACATTGCTGAAAGCTTTAGCATACGATACTAACTATTATTTTAAACATTAAGTGTTCCATAAACTCAACAGTAACGAACATTAAGTGCAACAGTTCACTTAACGCACAACAGAATAGAATCTAGGTTGGTACTACAGCAGTTTTAATCCCATGACTCAAATGCACTTGCAGAATAAGACATCTTCTTTCCTCCTGGGTCCATGTTGCCTCTGCCTCTGTAATTCTAGGAAACAGAACAGGTACTACTTTATAATCATTAACACTATCATTCATTTAACAGTAAAAGTCACTATAAAACAGCTCTAGCTTTCTACATGTATATATCGCAGTGTAATCTGAACACCATATTTTTAAATAAACACAGAAGCTCTTGCCTCATTAAACTTCTATACAAGGTTTTGAGAGTCCAGTCTGAAATTAATGCCCTTTAATCAACCTCAGATTTTATCAGGTGTGGGAATAATCCTTGCCAAAATTCAAATCCCAACTTCTTCTCTTACCCAAGAAAAATGAGTTCACACAACTTTGCGGATAAACTTCCTTTTCCATTTCTTATTTAAAAATTACTGTCTGCTGGGACTACTTTCCCAACAAAATCCTCTTCCTTTGGAAAAAGGATGAAGCCAGTCATCTGTAAGGCTGTCCCAAAATAAGAAGATAAGATCCTCCAAGAAATTTCAGCCTTTCATATTCATCATTTGATTATCAAATGGCCCTTTCATGCACTCTCTTTGAAAGAGAAAGTGAGTATTATAAAGACACATATAAAATGCTACCTTTCTTCGCCCAGAGAAAGGGCATCAGGATCCTCATTGAACACTACACATACAAGCCTCTCTTCCACTAATAGTAAACCAGCAAAACCCAGCTTTAATTATTAATTTCAAAGGAAAAAAAAAAGAGGGCTAATTACCAATGCGCGGTGTCTGTCAGAAGCACTGACATCAGAAGGTCTCATAAGAAATTAATTAGAACCTGATCTCCAAGTCAAGAGCTGGTGCACTGCACAGATGTGATTAAGAGGGCAGTACTCCCAAGGCAAATGACAAGCGTGTAGACTAAGAGTCAGTCAGATCTGGTAACTCAGAGGTTGTAAAGGATGTGAAGAACAGACTTGGACCTAGAAATGACATTTCTTGAAATGCTGGGAGATACTCCACAAAGGTTGGATATATGTATTTGGAAGCAATCTAAACCCAAAGGTTTGAGATCCACCTTTGAAAGCAATCTACACAAATTATAGAAGTGTCCTTGAACAGGAATACAGGCAAAAGATCCACTGAGACTGCAAGTGTGCAAAGGAAGCAAAAGTTTAAGTCTGTAACTGAAGCCCCATGAAGACCCAAAGAAAAAAGATTTGATACCTGATTAGGGAACTAGACAGGCAGGTAAATACACCAGAACTTTCAGTAATCATGGTACGGAAAAAGGTAATTAGCGAAAGGAAGGTCTGAGCTTAACCTCGAACTTCAGACGCTGTGCAACGAGTGAGAGTAATTACTTCTCTTGTGGCGTCTAAGACAGCATTAACATTTGGAAAGCAGCTGAGATGTGATAGAGTTCTTACAGAAGCAAGGGATCAAGGAAAAGTTTTTGATGGAGGCATTAAAATCCAAGTAGATAAAAGCAAAAAGTCTGAAACATCAGTTGGAAAAAAAAAAAAATCATTTGAAGTAGGATTTAAATTCTATGCCTACTCCTAAGGTACTGACTGCAGAGTGATTTGAGTGCTACATCACCTAGGCTGTCTTATTTACTCAAGCTGTATTTTAACATCTGCTATCAGCTAGTGAGACCAGAGGGCTACTCCTCAGAAAAATTAAGAACAGTTTTGACATGGATCAGATGGCGCATTTATCTAACTACAATTAGCTGAAGTTTTTAGTCAAATGAGTTACTTGACTGAGCAATTCTTAACAAGCAGTAACTGTGTAACTAGCAATTATTTGCTCCTACCCTACATGTGCAGTAGAGAAACTGCTGGAACTACACCTTTTACGTACGTTTGCCCCTTTTCTTACACAGAGTAGTTCTTGACACTACAGATCCAGAGTAATGCAGCTAGTAAGGTCACACTGCAAGAGTCCAAGTCAAGCAAGTTGTTCAAAATTAGTTTCAGAAATACTGGGCACTTGGAAGATGCACAACTAAGATTAAGGGATACAGTTACCATTTAAATAGTTTCAGTGGCATATATAATGCTAAACACACTTTTATACTGAGACAAATTTCTAAAAACCAAGACTTCCAGTTCATTTCCAGACTTACCTTTTGGGTATTAACTGAGGTAAAGGCTCTTTCTCCTTGAAAACCAAAAGCAATTTCTTCCAACCAAACAGGAACTTCCTGCTGGGCCTACATAATTAGAAAAGTGAATTTAGAGACTTTGGCTGCTTTACCAATTCATATTAAGAGTTCAGTACATTAACGGCAAATCTTAAAAGACTGTAGAAAAAGTTTAAGCTCTAAGATATGAAACTTACATCTGAAAGCACTTTAACTAGAGACTGTGCAAGATGGCCATCTGAAGTGTTATCAAAGAAGCAAACTGCTTTGCCTGTATTTCCACAACGACCAGTTCGTCCAATTCGGTGTACATACTCCTCAATGGTGGAAGGAAGATCAAAATTAATAACATGTTGAACGTTTTCAATATCCAGACCTCTTGCTGCTACTGAAGTTGCCACGAGAACTGGACACCTTCCAGAACGAAAATCCTGAAGAGCTACTTCTCTCTCTCTCTGTTCTCTGTCTCTACAAAGAAAGCAACGGTTAGTATGGATGTCTTCAAAAATATGCAGTGTTATTTAAGACACAAGTTAAAAGGTCATGATTCACAGACAGAAGTAGTACTTGGGGTGGGGAGGGGAGCAAAACAACCCACATGCTACCAGTTTAGGTTTTCTGAATTTTTAACTGATCAGCAGTAAGATACAGCAACAATTTTAACCTAAATCTCTAGAGAATTTAGTTGTGGTTTTTGTTTGTTTTTTTTTTTTTTTAAAGATTCAGAGACAGACCTGTATCAAAATCACTGCCTCCCTAAGGAGATCCACTTGTTTGACTGATTGTTTCCCCATGCCATAGTTAGAAGGGCTTTTCCTACTGCTTTGTAGCAGGGAGCCGGAACAGCAAAGGCGAAGTCTACTTAGACTCCTGTATAGGCCATTTCTCAGATATATCAGAAATTGTGGCCAGCCAACAGTAAAGAACTTGCCTTTTGTTTGTCATCACAAGAAGAAAACTAGATTTGCTCTGGGGTTTGCATTTTTAAGCAGTACGTACAGATTATCCAGTACATAAATATCTGTCGTCCAAGTCAGAAAATAAATTAGATAGTTAAAAAACAGTGCTCTTTTGAATCTAACATGGGACATTTAGTCAAGTCTGGTACAATCGCTATTCCAGAAAAGAGCAACTATCATAACTAACTTCAACTCAAAAAACTCAAGTGAATCAGAAATCAGTAACATTCAGGACAGTCTAGCAGCTTCCAGTTCTCTTTGGAACCAGTTATTCTCTTTGCAAGTAATTTAACTCACAGCGTAACAGTTCTACAGATATGTGTTAAGAACCTCCTCCCAGACAGGTTATGGGATAACAATTCAGGTTAGCCAAGAACAGAAGGCTAGACCATCTCAAAATGACCCTTTATATACCTGTAAGACTGACAGACCACAGGATACACACAAATATATCTGTGTTCTAAGATCCCTTTAGCCCATCTACAACCTTGATATTCTGATGTCTGTCAGAACATGGCCCAAAATATCCTCTTTTCAGCACGAATTTAAGTCCCTTCCTCCTTTTTCAAGATTAAAATTATTGCAAATTACATTTTTGATGTGGTACAGTTCACTGGGAACCTTAAGATTCAGTTCGTTGTCCTATATTTTGACATATAAACAAACACCACAGAACTACGTTCAAGCTTATTATGTTACAGACAGACCATCTTTTTAGATGGGTTGAGACCTGGAATTAGCAACTATTTCACCTTGTTTCTCAGCATTTGTTCAGGTATGCAACACTAATGAGCAGACTACAAACAGAAGTTAGAAGCATCTTCTCTTTAGCTTGATCTCCATACAAATGCTATGCCCATGAACACATCCAGGAGGCAGAAACAACAGCGTCAGGAACTATATGGTACATGACTCAGCTTATCTCATCACTTTGAGGAGTCTTTAAGACAGAGGGGAAGGTCCGCAACTGCCACTTACAATTTATGAGTATCATCACACCAGTAACAACAAACAACAAAGGTCTGACTTTGGTTATACAAATGATGATAAAAACTATGTATAAACAACAGCTGATTCTACTGAATTTATTCTATACTCAATTTTTTTTTTTAGCAGTAGGCGTAAGATTCTCCAGTTCATAAACACCATCTTAAGTGTGGTCAACCGGAAAGATGTGTACTCAGCAAACACTGTGAGAACTGGCCTTCAGAAATACTGCATTCTCAGTTGGGCAGAGCTGTTGAGGATCACAGGGCTATCTGAAATGAGGCAAGCCAAGTCACATAGATATGGCCAAACATGAAACCTCAATAAAAGCTTCTCATAATATAGAGTATTAAGTGAGATTCACTTAAGAAATGCTTACCCATGGATGCTAGTGGCTGGTATTTTTTCTTGACAAAGAAAGGCTGCAATGTAGTCTGCTTTTTTCTTTGTGTCCACAAACACCATGGTTCGTTCATGATCTATGTTAAACGAGAGTTCAGATCCACTGCAGTTTGAAACCTGATGCATTTTCACTATTCACAGTTGCAGTTACTTATATAAACACCTAATATCAGAACAGGTTTTGAATAAATCCTTTAAGGTATGATTGTAATTTCTTGCACATGTTGAACTAATTACATTCAATCCATAAATTTCTAAATAAACACAGAAACCTCGGTGAAGACAAGTGCATTTTATTTTTCTCCTCAATAAAAGGAGAATAAAAATGTTGTTCTCTGTGGTAAGTATGCTTCTAGAGCACGTGGCATGCCATTCTGAGCACAGAACGGCAAGGTACACAGACCATTTTTTAATTCCAAACTCCCTTCTAGTTTTCAGCATTAAAACTTAAAGATACGTTCAGAGAAAAAAAAAAAAAGGAAAAATCCCAGCCATTAACAAAATATAGGTGCAAACATACAGGTCCCGATAAAAAGTTTAATACACCTATAATTTGGAGATAATACCCCCAGATGCTAAAGTATTGCAATTGACCACATAAACAAACTAACCACCTAGGAAGCTTGTCTTGCTAATACTCAGAGATGAGACCTTAATACACACAGAGTACACAAATATGCCTAAAAACCTACAACTCGCTAAGGTCTGCTTCAAGCTTCAATCAGTAGTCTTGTAAAGCACGTAACATATAATAGAATGGAATCATGACCTGGTCAATAGCAAGAGCACAAGTTTAAAAACAAGCAATTTTGTCTTCCTTGGAAAACAATTAGCAATAAGGAAAGTTACCTATGCTTTGTAGAATTTCTATCAGTTTATCCCTCTTGGAATACTGAGAAACCTGAAGAACACTTTGCTGAACATCACTACAAGCTCCACCCACGTGTCCAACGACAACAAATAAATAGTCAGTTTTCAAAAATTCGCCAGCCAGCCTTGAAAAGAAATAAAATTAAGCAACATGAAGTCTATCATGTAGCTTGTTTTTGCCTTAAGATAAGTAACTTCATTTACGTTAAAGCAACCCTCACAACAAATACTTGTATCATTCCTCACAAGGCACAGGATATAAACATTCATATATGCATTTTTTTAAAAAGCTGAAAGCCTATATTGTTTTCTAGCAAGCTGTACAAAAAAAATGCCTGATCAACAGGAAGGTGCACAGACTATGGCCCTGTAGCTTTTCATAATACAATCACTGCATTTTCTAGCCATCTCAAAAAAGAGTTCCACCTAGAGGTGTGTAATAAAATGAGTTACTGACATATGCTCACAGAACTGTTCTCAGAGCACTATTTCATCTGTTTCACCTATTTCACTATTTCACCTGCTGGAAGGCAGGGGAGAATTCTACAAAGGCCAGAATTCAAAACAGGCCTTCAAGAGACGATGCCATCCTTTTTGGCTGTTCAACAAAAGCACTCCTTAAAAACACGCAGTTTATTACATGACATTCATTTACCAGTTGCCATAGGCAGAAGTCTAATTCTGTTCAAACAGCGCTCCTCTTCAGTTATCCCTTACATAGGCAATCTTATCTGAGATCAAACTCACCAAAACAGGTAATTCCCTGGAATCTCCCATAATACTTGAGAGTTTTACTAAACTATTAACTTATCAATACGCAAGCGTACTCCATGTCCAGTGTACACAAAGCAGCTTCCGCTGCAGTAAAATTCAGGTGGTAAACAAGTCAACCTTCAACTGAAAAGAGGCAAACTCAAGTTTTAGAACAAATTCCTAGAAAAGAGTAAAGTCTTAAAAATGCTGAAGGACTACCCTAAGTACTTGAATCTCACATCTGATTTACCAGTGCCATTGCCACTGTTTTTCATAGCAAATAAGCAAGTTATGAGAGATTTAAGTGTGTTTGGTCTTAAGATCTGCCTTAACATGCCACAGAAAGACGCCGTTCTAAGTTGAAAGTAAAGGGCAAGTTTAAACTCTGAAAACTGAACAGTAAACAAAAAACAGCAAGGGAGAGAAGAAAGAAAAGACCTTTTATTTGGAAATATAAAGCCCTAAAGGCTAAGCTAAGTTCAACAGTCAGCTACAAATTACATGGTTCTTCCAACCCATGTGCCCAAGAAGAGCCTTGACGACCAGACCAGAGGCTTACGTAACAGCAGAGAGCCAAATTCAGGTATGAAACTAAATGGTATGTTAAAACTAAATCTGACTACACACGCTGAGTAAGAAGCACAGGGCAGCCTGAACACAACAGGGACAGAGAAAGCACCTTGTCCTATACTACAGAAGTAGTATACTGTTCAAAGTTGTTTTGATAGCAGGGTATGGGAAAGCTTTCCTGACCCCAGAATCAGAAAAGCAGTAAAATCCAGGAAGAAACTGACTCCAGACAAGAAGGGTTTTCACTCTCAAAAATGAAAACATCACCCTTAGGCATTCCAGTTTCAAAAGATTACAGGAATGTTATTATGCACTTCCAAACCACAACCCAAGCACTCAGGTTTCTGAAGTCTTCTAACAGCACTTATAAATCCCGCAAGACCGACAGCAGAAATGTACATCTGGGTTTTGTTGTTTAGTTCTTTCCATTAAGCAGAGAGTGAACATCTCGCACACTTGAAGGGGTCTCCTCTTTTCAGATGCTGGTAGTTACAGTACTCTTTACTCACCCCTCAGTATGTAGCAAAAACACACAGCTGTTGTCTTGATAAAGACAACAGATCTAATCTCAAACCCTGAGCCAATCAGAGCACACTATGCATCTTAAATGGGGACACACCAGATCTTTTGCCAGGATGCAGTGCAAAGTGAGACCACATTCCCACACAGTGAACACATGGAATAAACATGAATCGCACTCACGTACAGCATCATCTGAATGCCTGATTCCCAGCTGCAGAAACAAGGCTGTTATTAGTTCACTACAAGATCTTCAATGCAAAAAACTTTATGATAAAAATGACTGAGGAACCAAAGACACAACAGACTACTTGAGACCAAGTTTAAAGTGAATTCGATCCTCCTTAAAGACCAGTGATTCATCTTCCCAGTAGCTGTCAGCATTAACTCACTGAATAGGAGAAAGCAGCCCATTCCCCTCTTTCATTGAGGGGAGTTAACTGCTGAAGATGTTTTCTCCCCACCTCAAAAAAGATCTATCAGGCTTTTTGAAGGCTAGAAGAAAGATGTCACGATTTGACTGAGTGAAGTACCAACATACTTCACTGCGATCTTCTGGTCAGTTTACATGCTCTCAAACTGTAACATGCTTACTAGTGATACCATCACAACAGTGTCCCTACCACAAAAGCGACTAAAATCACATCAACTGCTCAAACTGAAGTTTAAACTCCTCTGATTTGAGTATTCAGATGCCTGTCTCTTCAGAAGTGGAAATACTGAATAATTTCAATCCATTTTCAGCAAATGGGATGTTTTGTTGTTACTCCCAGTCTCAGCAACCCCACTACCGTTTGATGAAGACTGTTCTCTCAGTCTGGAAAGCGGAACTTTAAGGGTAGCGAGTAGCAGAGCTTGAGGATAAATGCTACATTTAATTGTGGAAGTTTAAAAACTACCAAAAACAAGTAGCACTTACGTGTGTAAATAAGAATTGCGTATCAGAAAAGATGCTATATTGAGCAATAATTGGGATATCTGGTTTTATGTCCTGGCACCAAAGACAGTGCTACCAGTGCTGCTCATGAAACAGCAAGATCACTGTTTTTGAGCTTGCACAAATGTGGTGGGGAGGGACGAGAAACAACACAAGCTGTGTGAGGACTTCTGCAGCAGTAGAATTTAAAAGTCTTCAGAAAAGCTTCATAAATTGCTTTAGAGTCCTCACCTAAATTCAGCAGTTAATCTACGCAAGTTATTAGTTCTGCTACCTAAAAAAATGAAGTCTTCAGCAAGGAACATTAACATCATAGCTCTTCAGTAACTTCTAGCAAGACCATAAGCCTTTAAGCATAAGGAGTGCTCTTACCAACTCTTCAGACATTTAGCTCTGTACAAGTACATCTTCAGATACATTTCCATTTTTACTTTACTCACCTCTGAACTTCTTCAGGAAAAGTGGCACTAAACATTAGCGTCTGACGTTTGTCTTTTGATGGCATGTCTGGGTAAGAAATCAGCTTCTTCATATCTAACCCAAAACCCATATCAAGCATGCGGTCCGCTTCATCTAGCACCAAATATTTCACATTATGTAAACCAATCTGCAAGTATTTAAGTGAAAGAAAAACTATATTGGTTCACTGACAGTATACACTTATAGAATGTCCTAATTGCCAAAATCCAACTTCTTTCTTTCTAGCAGAAGTTAATTATTCACAACTAAAAGCCTGTATAAGGTAAACTCTATTTGCATCTGCAACTGTCCCAGTTTGAGGCAAAACAGGACCAATTTTGTTCAATAATTCTGCTTTTTAGCTACATCTAACTGCTGAAAATAACAGCATGCCGTGCAGACACTGTTCACTCTCAGAGTGATAAGACCCATGTTTATAGCTGATGCCAAGGCATGGTGTCCAGAGAGGCTCTTGCTTAGCCAGCTTTGTTATTTGTCCCATTGGAGGGTCGGAAGCAGAAAAGCATAGAGGGGTCCCACCTGTGGGGAGGAGCGGACAGGACAGGTGACCCCAAACTGACCCACAGGGTATTCCATCCCATCTGCATCATGCTCAGTACAAAAGCTGACGGATCAAAGGGTCAGCCTCTCTCTTTCTTCAATGGCCAACTTCTAAGGAGGACTCTGTTTGTCTGCCTTTGATCCCAATCTGTGTGTTCCCGAATCCAGATCTGGAATCCAAATCCAGTTCATCCCGTCTGTCATCAAGTCCAGTGTGGGACTTCCCCAGTGCCTGCTGGTGATGTAACTGTTACCCTAGGAACTTGATACGGTTTTGTATATATTTTTCATTATTTTCATTTCACTAAAGTAGTTTAGTTCCTTCTAAAAATCTTTAAGTCTCTCTTTTTCTCTCCCTTCTGCCTTCCTTTGAAGTGGGGCAGGAGAGAGGGAACATCTGTTACTCCACCTGCTTGCGCCAATCCAGCCCAAATTACAACAAGCACATCTGTTTTGAAATTATGTTTGAGTTTCAGAAAGGTTCTCTTGTAACCTTCACACATTCTCAAAAGAACTCCTTGTTCTGAAAAAATTTATGTCAGGAAGCATTATTAAGGACTTGGTTGTTGATGACCAATACTGCCTTTTTGACTAGAAGCCTGACAATCACAAACGCCAATATCCATTTTATTACCAAGAAGTGTTTTTCCAAACTTCATTTGTCAGTGCAGCATCACTGAGCCACCGTTATGATACGTAGCAATTTGGATTTGAACTTATAATGGTTGGAAAAATAAACATTGAAATACAATATTACACCTGGCTTTTTTTTTAATTTTGATTAAATCAGTATTAAAACATTCACAGAATAAGTATTAGCATAGTTCCAGACAGATAAAAAGCTACTGTAGCAAAACAGACAGGGCATCAAGTGAAAATCTGCTATTGAATTTCCCACAAGAACTACCAGAAGGTGTTCTATGTATTTAGACTGTAAAAGTTAATTGCCAAGAGCACTGCAGCCAGTTTGATCTAGACTGATATTTTCCAGTAGGCCATGAAAGGGACTGAAGAGATCTGGACTTACGCTACTCTTTGAAAAACCTCATGGTATTTAGATATTCCAAGAAAAACTCACTTGTATTTTATATAAGTACCTGTATCAAGGCAGCATATTGACTGGTTTTCATAGCTCTATCTTTGCTTCTATATTAAATCTGAAGAATGAAAACCACTTCGTAAAAAGCTAAGAGTGATCAGGGAATTCAGATTAAGTTTTAAAAATCTTACTTTCTCTCTTCCAATGATGTCTAGTAGCCTTCCTGGCGTGGCACATAGTATATTGCAGCCTTGTGTTACCTGACGAATTGAATGGCCTGTTTGTGTACCTCCATAGATCACAACTGGCCTTATACAGGTTCTGTAGTAAAGACCAAAAAAAAAATAGATTAATTATGTAAGTATGCAAACAGTATTGTTTCATTAAAAAAAATACTAAAAATTATCAGATCTACCATAAACCAGCTCAGAGTGGTTCCATTCCTTCCCCATACAGCATGTTATAACCAAAAGCAGGACCCAAGACCAGAAACTCACTTACCGTAAGCTCAGAATTTCAATTCATACTATGTAAGAGATGCTGCACAGGTGGCTTACTTAAAGAACACTTTATTGCACCTGCATCCTTCCCTCTCCCTTCAACTGAGAGCTACTGGCAGTAAGAGCCAAAATGGTGTTACATATTATCCCCTTTTACACAGCACACTTAGAAAAAGCAGAACCACCAAATACATAATTCCACAGCTTCAGAAGTAACCTTTCCACACCTTGAAAGGGCAGTAAAAAAACCCCAGCAACCAACCAACCTACACAGGTGGATTTTTGTAAAGCAACTAATTACACTGGCCATGTAGTGTGCCACAAAAGCATTAGGCTGCAAACCCATTCAAATGCTAAACTACTTAGTGTTCATCTTACTAAGGCTTTTGTTTTGATCTACCAAAGAGAGCGACATTAGATATTTTTTTCCTGTAAAAAAACCCCACCTCTATGAGCAAGAAATACCTTATGTATCTGAAAAGCAAGTTTACAAGCTTATCTTTATTACCTCCTGCTAAGGCTTTTACATGCATGCAATGAGTATTTTCATGCTCTAATTCAAAGTGTCTATTCTTGAATATACTAATTCAACTTCATATGCAACAATGGTGAATCAGATAAACCTGGTAAATTTTACTATGTTTAACTGGAACTTTTTAGACAGCTTTAGTCAAGAACAGAAACAGGCTGGACTCACAACATTTCAACATTTATTCGCTATCAATTAATATATGCATTTTATAGCCCTATTTGTGAACTAAATCAAAGAGTTTAAGAGTATCATGAATCTGGACTGAGCTACACACATGCAATTTTTTTATGGATCTGCTGGCCGTGCTTCTTTTGATGCGGCCCAAGATATGGTTGGCTTTCTGGGTTGGAAGCGCACATTGCCAGTTCACCTTGAGCTTCTCATCCACTAACAGCCCCAAGTCCCTCTCCTCAGGGCTGCTCTCAATCCATTCTCTGCCCAGCTTGTATTTGTGCATGGGACTGCCGCGGCCCAGGTGCAGAACCTTGCACTTGGCCTTGTAGAACTTCATGAGGTTTGTATGGGCCCACCTCTCACGCCTGTCCAGGTCCCTCTGGATGAAATGCCGTCCCTCCAGTGTGTCAACCGCACCACTCAGCTTGGTGTTGGCAGCAAACTTGCTGAGGGTGCACTCAACCCCACTGTCCCTGTCACTAACAAAGATGTTAACGATGATGTGACACAAGTTTAGTACTTACCTCCTGCAAGCTGGAGTGATCCTCTCCCATTCCCGCCCCACAGTATCAGGAAGAGTAGACATTTAAATCCCTAGCCATATAGTAAGAAACCTGCTAGCCAATACTACCATCTAAATTCAAGTGTTTGTAATCATTCAATTAGCACAGAAAAACTTTTTGAAGTGTTCATAGAAAAAAATAAAGCATGGCTGATTCAGACAAAGTAATAATCAATACCAAGCAACAGTGCAAAAGCTTACCCATACACAAATTTCCTCGCTTCTAGGAAGATCTGATTTATCAGTTCTCTAGTTGGGGCGACAATAATACATTCTGGTTCTTGCTGCTCTTTAAAGCTACTGGCAGTTACGCCATCTCTCATCATGTGGGCCACAATTGGTAGAAGAAAAGCTGCCTAAAAAAACCCAAAAAACATAAGTATTTATGCTGTTTAGTCTTAAAGCTTTTATCAGTCACACTAAACCTGTGTATCAATCTTAAAGCTAGAATGATCCAGAACTATCAACTTCAAGGAAATCAGACGGCAAAAGGATTGACCTGAATGCAGTACAGAACACGTAAACTTCTTTCTGCTTCTTTAAGAAGAATAACAATATGTCTCTGGATCTTAGGAGTCTAATAATGCAGGAACACAGTCATGTACTAGCTAACTTGTGAGTTCTTCAGACAGTTCTACACATCGTCCTGACATACATTGATAATTATGTACCCCAAGATCAAAACCCTTGCTTAACATTTACTTACAAGCTTTACATCATCATCAGTAGATTTGTAATATATCACTATTCTCCAGACTACTATAACAGCTTTTTGTGTTTGCAACACAGCTGCTGCACCAGCACCCTTACTTCCATGTAAGACTAGTTACCCCAAAATAGAATCTGTACAGCAGTCCCAAAAGCATTCAGAATGTTCATAGCATAATCTTTGGACATTTCCCCCTCTGCAAACAGAAAACGTTTTTCAGAAAAAGTTTTCAGAAACAGAAAAGTTTTTCAGAAAGTTTTTCACAACAACTAATAAGCTACACCACAACGAAGTCAGAATTCCATGCTATATTAAACAGTGAAAAGCTACGCTTAGTATCCTCATACAGAGCTATCAGTGGTTAGATTTGGGTACATTAAACAGGTAACAAGTTTAGACAACTGTCAGCTTGATTATCAACTCTCAACAGTGTTCCATGATTAATACTGAATCTCTAAAAACTATATCCAGTGCAGATCAGACTTGATCAACCAAAGAATGACAAACCAGCACAACACACTGTTGGAATCTGGCATAAGTTTTAAAAAAAAACAAAACAAAAACAGAAAAGCACACATATCAACACCAAAAAAAAAAAAACCAAACCCAACACAAACCCCCACACAACACAGAAAGAAACCACAACTTTTAACTGCTGATGCTTTTGTCTCATCAGCAGTTTCTATGACTGCCTATACTTCTGAATTTGTATCTGTAACTCTGAAGACTGGTCTGCAGTATGAATACACTCGTTGACTGAAATTAAGGAGAAATTCAGCCCATCTGTCATTCATATCTGTGCTTAATACTACACCTGCCATTGCAGTGCAAGTCAAATCATTAGACAACAAGCTGTGAAGCGTCTGGCACAGAGAAGACTCAGGCATCCACCGTGGACGGATCCTCAGTTCACAGTCACACACTTGCAGTAGTAAGAATACTACACAAAACGCTTACAGTTTTTCCCGATCCTGTCTGGGCACATGCCATTAAATCCCGTCCCGCCAGTATAATAGGAATGCTGTATTTCTGCACTGGCGTAAGTTTAGAGTATCCAGCTTTAGCAATGTTCATGTTTAAAGTTTGACAGAGGTTAGCTTCTTCAAAAGCCTGTAAGAGAAAAAGATATTATTATTAACAGTACACAACCACGGTAGTTGAAGTTTAAAAACTGAGATGCTTACCAGATGATACAGACATCCAAACACTAAAAACTACTAACTTTTGAAGGGGGTCTCACCAGTCATCTAGATTGCCAAGGCTCCCACAGGTAAAAGCCCCAAAGGTTTCTTCAACCTGCTGAGGCCATTCAAGTAAAGTTGTCTGTAGGACAGTGAAGGTGTTCAGCTGGTCTTACTGGCTTTGAGAGAAAACAGCTCAGAAGCTATACATCTTGATTCATGCAGGTAAACTCGCATCATGGCAGACTATCAAAACAAACTTAAACTCCTCAATTTCATTTCATGCAGGCAATACACACTCAGCCTCTGTGCTAAAACTAATAAATGAGCTAAAGCAAGATCCCTATCCAGGACCAACAAGCATCAGACACGACGAAATCAGTTTAACTTTAGTGCTTTAGTGAGAAAACATTTCAGGAGATGGATAGGGAAAAAATAACTCCGCAGCTTCTTTTTCAACACAGGTGCTACTATCCCTTCCACCCTTCTTCCTCATTCTTCTCCCTAAAAATAGCTTTTTTTTTTTAAACACTAGCCATCTGGTATGGAATAGAGGGAAGTTATATACCACTTTTAAACAATAAACAGCAGCCACAGAAAACAGGGCTAGGAGGCTAGCAGTGACTTCAAAAACACCTCTGTTCAAATGAAGACTATTCTGACAGGTGTTCATTTACATTGTTTAAAGATCCTCTAGTAACAGACTTCAAAAAGGTAATTCTACCAGCCTTCCCAGAAACTGCTGCCAAATAGCTCTTTCTTTCACATCTAAAGTGGTATTTTTCTGCAATTTAAGGACTACGCTTCCAGACCAGTATTACATTCTCTGAGCCATTTCTGTACTTTGTCAATGTCATTTTGAATTCAAATTTGTATCTTTCAAATGGGCAGCACCTCCTTCCAACATAGTAGTGTCCACAAGATTCCAAATCTTTATTAGTATTTTCATTAGCAGTGAATATTAAGACTCAGTATACACACCAAAAACCCTGAGATTAATGAGTTCACTAACCAGTAATGGTGCTGGAGGGTCAAGTCCTGACACTTCGACAACGCTTTCATCATACTTGTCAAAATTAATTCCTGTCTGATAATGTGCAAAGATGGCTTGTTCATCATCAGGCGGAGGAGGGGGCACATAAGTCACCTTTGGACCTTAAGAACACAACCATTCAAGTTCATGAACAAACTAAAGAAAACATAAACTGTTTCAAGTATGGAGTTACTGAAGTTAATTTCAGCGTGATGTCATTTAGACTTCACTTTCCAGGAAATCAAGAAATTTCATAAGTGAATTCTATTAGTACTTAGTTTTACACTACTAGACCTAAAACTTACAAATAAAGTCAGGCTTTTGTAACCCATTCTTGTCTCATGTTTGCTTGAGGACCATACTTTGAAGAGTTGTATTTTACCAACATGCAAAACCCAAATCTACCAATTCTACCACAAAAACTCTTTACACTATAAATTATCCTATTCAATAGCAATGCATTTATTAATACACAAGGATAAAATTAATCTGTTCATGGCATTACATTTATATTTCTGTATTCCTTAAGGTATTTTTCAAGCTAATAAACTCAGAAGTATAAAATTAATTATTTGATGCTCACTGAAAGGTTAGCAATAGAAGCTATTTCACAGGGACCTCAAATGAGGAAGAATCAAGAATCAAAGTTACTCATATGGACATCAGGAGCTCACTGTTTGCCTTTTTGCATTTCAAGAGTAAGAGAAAGGCAAAATAAAGCTAAAGTCATTTGCAAAAAACACTGCAGGTAAGTGAACATTTCACTACATTGTCCCAACTGACACTTTCAATACATATCAGGAAGTCATTATTCATCATACATTTCAACCTGATCTCCTGCACATACAAATCATGAAATTCTATTTACTAGCTTACACTTCATAAACCACATCAAGCCCGTTTTCGAGAAATAGCATCCCAGATGCTATAGCATCTGAAACTGAGACTCTAATGACTATCATCACTTAGATGCCTATTATTGCCAATTAAGTTCTCTTAACACTTGTTTCTCAAGTAGATAAGCTTTCCCATTAGAAAGAAGAAACAGCAAGCAACAGAGGAATTCTACAGCATTACGTTCGAAAAAGTTGGTCATTCTCACGTGACTGAAGACTACTGTGTCACCCTGTAATTTAAAGACAACTGAAGTTTAAACATACTGAGTTTAACAGTATTTGCTTGGCAACTCATGTTACATGAGAAGTTTTGAGATCATCATGCATTTACTCATATCACTAGCTTCCTTTTTGCCCTGTTATTTCCTGCTACTTTAAGTCAGAGAATGTTCCTTGAGTTAAAAGAAAATGAAAACTGCCACATTACTTGTAAAGCTGTTGCTTACCTCTTTCAGGACCTATTTCTTCATTGCGTTCTCTGTGAGCTGCTGTTAAAGAAAGCATCCCAGAGTTAATTACTTTAAGGAATAAATAGCTCATTTGAGAGAAAATCTAAATAAGAACCTTAATGAAAAACTCCTAAAGGCACTTGGAAAACTCAACAGTGGGTGCCGGTATGGTTGGCAGAATGAGTGGAAATACTTAGGTAAGCAAAGAAAGCTTAGTTACAGAAAGCCAGAAGAAAAAGGCCCTGTATTTGCTTTTTAAAGGCCAGAAAGAGAGGATGCCAGAACACTTTGCCTAGCAGGACCTTGCAGTAACGACATCAAGGAATTAAATACAGCACCTTGCTGATGATTTCACAAGCCAGATCTGGTCCTTACTTGAC
Organism: Chionis minor; assembly: GCA_013398295.1. NCBI lineage: Eukaryota > Metazoa > Chordata > Aves > Charadriiformes > Chionidae > Chionis > Chionis minor. The sequence goes on along the minus strand of VZSF01009829.1, from coordinate 798,517 downwards.
TGATATGAAGTCTCTTAGCATCAAATCAAATGCAATCACCCCAGATTACGGGATGGCCATCACAAGATGTTTAGCCAAAGCAAGCTGTATTTAAAGACAACCAAGGGGAATGATCCCTCCTAAATCCACCATATGCTCTGCAAGGGCAGAAATAGTTGTCTATATTCACTTGAGATGAATCATGAGCCAAAAAAAAAAAAATCATCTATAACAAAATGGTTTTATAACCTTGTTTTGTTACCTCCTAAGTGAGATTCTTTCCCTAAAAATGATAAACAAAATATTGTAACAAGAAATTCACACATGCTTACCATTACAGTACCTTGGTTTTCAGAACCATTTAATTTTTCCACAAAATCAGGAGATGCTTGTTTTATGCTATATAACCAACTTGTAAAGAACCTGAGAGCCATGGCCATGAATCTCCGGGTCATCACAGTCATTTTCCAAGAGTTAAGAGAGAATTTAAATCAGAAGATAAAACTACCCTGCTGTTTTAACAGCCACACACTTAGAACAACCACTCCATGAATTTCTGACCTTGACATCCACTTACTGTGTGAGTGCTGATTTCATTATCACTTGAAAAACAAACACATTTATTCTTAAGACTGAGGAAGTACCAGACATTTTACATATGTAAAAACTGTATTAAGACTGAGCTATTAACAGCAGCATTTACAGAATCCATTTTAAGTCCTTACTCTTACTATACTCAAAATAGGAAAAGCCTTAAACCGAAGTGGTAGCCTCTAGCTACTCTGTGCCAGAAGCTCTCTGCTGATTTGAAAGAAAGGTAAAAAAACCTTTTAATATAAGGCCCCTATGGAAAAGAAAGGAGACTAGAAATGTAGATAAGTGACAAGACTGATTGAAGAGGAAAGACAACAAACACAAGCTGTTTTAATAGGCTCTCTACTCAAATACGCAGCTCAAGCTACTCATGAAAACCATACCGTGAGACTGACAACTTTAAGATCGGTACCAGAGAAGTACAGTGACCCCACAATGACTCAACCCTTGCTGCAGCAGCGCAAGCGCAAGCACAGCGTCAGAGCAGCATATTAACCCAATTGCTCATTCTCAACACGATCGAATTATTCACTCAAAACATAAATAAATACCAGTTCTAAAGAGGCAGCCACTAATGTAACTTGGATCAGGAATGCTCTGCTCAGCAGCAATACTCTTAAGCAAGTCTGTAAAACCACAACCTCATCAAGGTGGTGACAGAGAATCCAAGCAAAGATGCAACATACAGTGTGTGTAATCACTTCTACGCAAAACACATAACCGTTTTAAGAAAAGCGAGCGCTGCCCTACCTTCATTAACTATACAAACTGTTAGTGACATGACCACTATTCAGAGGTGGATGCAGCACAACAGCCTAGCAGCGCTTGCTCTGTTTCTTCACTAGATCGATGCATTCCCACGCAACAAACTGCTCTTTATAAGGAATTACCTTTCAACGTGAACCTCTACACAGACTAGTGCAAACATTGCCTACCAGTATCTGTAACAGTCTTTATGTACTAATACTTTATACAATGGTCATGGAAAAAAGTAGGGAATGATTATCCTGCATTAAGGATGCAGTTATGTCCTCTATGAGTATTAGCATGTTGCCTCTAAAAACATTTAAGATTCTGAAAATCCTCATTTGTGCTAAAATCCTGAAAAACTCCATTTGAACTAAGTCAAAGAGAAGCAAGCCAACTATTCTTTGGATATTAAGGAGCTCTTCTGAAAACATATATACTAATCTATCTTTTCTACAGTGATAAACTCTTTTACCCGTATCACGCGAAGTGCTCTTCAATTCAAAGTGTCAGACACCCACTACCCATTACCCTAGTTTAATGGTATTTCTAATTTGAATTGTGGGACTTTTGCAGGTGATAATTACTATGCTCTAGGTAGCAAAACACATAGGTTACCAGTCACAGTAGCATTCATGGCACAGGAAGATAAGACCATGAGGGAAAAATCCTTTGTAAGCAGAAAAAAACCCTCAACACTAGAATAAAGTCATCAGGAAGACCTGGTCTCTCAGTGCTACAAAACTTACTTGTCAGCTTGGACAAACCTAAAACGATACTTCACTTCATAGGCAGGGGTGGAAAACTTTAGAGCAACTATTTCAAAATTGAGCAAGTTCGTAAAGGCTTGCTTTGAATTTTGGCGTTGGCACCTCTGCTTCACTGTGCATGAACTGACTCAGTAGCAGCAGGACCAAAAAAAAAAATTATGGAAGGCAAGAGTTTTCAAAATCCAATTACTAAAATTTATCCAAGTTACAAACATGTCTTGTGTGGGCATGCAAGCAAGCTAACATTTGCAGTAGGTTCTTAATTCATACAGGGAGAACAATCACAGTGACAGCATTTAGCAAAGCTAAGAAGGTACTGCATTGGCACAAATCGGCAATAAGGAAATCTGAGAGGTGCACCACCCTAGTAAAAAGTCTCACCTGCATGACTTCCAGATACTCCTCTTCCTCTAAAGCCAACAAAAACACTGGACTGAGGTCTGTCTCTTTGCTCGTTTTCAGTACCTGCAAGTAATACAGTGTAGTGGATTCAGTGTCTAAAATCAGTATAATGAAATACCATGCTTAAAGCTAATACTATTTACTCCACAAGAATTCTACAGAGCAACAGCCCCAACAGATTCTTTATAACTCCAACCTACGCTGAGTTATTCCCAGTGACACTATTTTTCAATTACGTCATCCATGTTCCATAACACAGATGAAGAACAGAAGCCGTAGTTGTCAGCTTTATACTTGTAGTTCTCAGGAAGCAACCAAACACAGAAAGAATGATCAAATGTATATTGTTACCACACAAGCCTGTCAATATGAAAAAAACAAAACAAAACACACAACTTACTCTCACTTCTTCCAAAGCCACCAAGAAATCCTCTAAAACCTCTATTTTGTGTACTAGAATCTTCTATATTTCTTTCTTGAAAACCTGCAGTACAACATAGCACAAAACAACTTAGTTTGCCCAATTCTGCGTGTATAGATCAAGTGTCTTTTATGTGGCTGTTTTCACATTTTTGATGACTTATTTGATGACTTCAGATAAAAAGTACAATAAAACGAAGTGATTTGCCTAAACATATGAAAAAAAATAAAAGAATTTTTTTTTGCCAAAAAGTATGACGAGAAGAGTGTACTGCTCTCCTGTAGTATTGCTTCCTGCAAGAAGTAAATCAAACAGTAAGTCTTGAAGTATTTGACTTTACAAGCTACTAACTTTTAACTCTTCGATTATGATGTAGGTCATAATCAGTCCTCTGGTTCAGTCACAGGACAACTAACAGCACTTGTATTTTCTCAGTTTTTACAACGAGGACTGTAAAGTGAGGTAGTATTGCAATTGCTGCCTCCTATGGAGCAAGGATTTGAAAACCTGCCTTTCAGATCTATCAATTTCTATTTTTTTTATTACTCAGTATTGCTTATTCAGTTGCTTGGGAGAGACAGTGCCAAGTATTTACTGTATTCTTATTGCTAAGCCCCTCCTGATGGGGAGGGAGCCATGTGCATAAATAAGGTATTTCTCATTTTAGAATTGGACAGTTTTAGATGTTGTCTAAGACCCAAGCAGTTGACTTATATCATCATTTACTCTTTAGTCTTTCAGCTGAACACCTGTTCTGTCACCTTGTAATGAAAAAGAGCATCTTCTGCTAAACGAGACCCAACAGTTCTCCTACCACAACATCTGTAGCTCCTTCCCTACCTTGCTGCATACCAACTTGTATGTCATTTGAGCTTCTCCAAGTTAGGGAAAAAAAAAATTTAAAAAACCACATCTTAATGGCTCACATGTAAAAGGCAGTCTAGATATTACTATCCATAAATACTATAGACCTTAAATACAGCTTGTGAGTTACTTCACAATTGCCAGAGCCTACAGCAGAACCGTTATTCATCATCATCCCACAGCACTGCCAAAGCATTGCTGCCTGTTTAGTCAAACAATTCTAGCATTCCCCTACCCATCCATAATGGGCATCAATCCAACAGACGCAGAAATGGGTGTGGAATTTATTGAAGGAATAAACATAACAACTTCACATGGCTCCACAGCTGTTCTGAAAGTCAGAACTTCAACTAAACATGGCCAAACCAACTCTAGAGCTTCCATCCTCCTTGTTTCATAACGAACTGTACTTACAGATGCTACGTGACAGTAGCTTCCACTGCCCTATGTGCCTCCAATAGTACCTGGCAGAAGCATGTGCGAAGTACTGCCAAACTGCCAACTGCTAACCTCTTCAATGCGCACTGCATGCAAATGTGGAGCTCATCATTATAAGCAGGAAGAGGACAGAGATTAAGTATTGCTTTATGGATAACTAAAGAAAGAAAGCTTACAGGTTTACCACAGAAGAGCACTGGTATACTCCCTCACATGGCACATACATGAATACTAACATTCAGCTGCCTTTTAGACTACATTATGACTCAACAAAGTTATCAGAAAAAAACCCCTCTCCAGGGACAATGGAATCAAAAGAGAACATCGATTTTAAACAGACTCCTACCTTCTGGCAGATATGGTGAGCTATTTTATACTGCGCAGTCAAAACTAAGGAGTGATACTGAGTGCCTCCACTATGCAAAAATAAGGATATCCATAAAGGATGGATAAAGTACGTATCACCCTCCAAGTCATAAATACTCATTTGACTCCGATACAAAAAACCTGAGTACCTGAATAAGGAAAATGTAATGTATCAAATACGACTAGCCACTAGAATTCCAGACCCTCCAGAAAATTACCTCTGTTTCCAAAACTCCTTCCGCTACCAAATCTACGTGCTGGTTGACACTGTCTGTTCAGACATTCATCAGTATCTATAACAAGAAAAAAGAATCAACATCAACTTAATCAACCCCAAAACTACAAGTTTTAACCATGCAATCCTACCTCTACTCCTAGAATACCCTCCAAAATGATCCTGCACATGCTGACTTCTGTTAGGTTTTTCAACAGCACCTGGAAAAGGAAAACGAGAAAGTAAAGCTTTTTGACACCATCTCCCATAACATCCTTACGTACAAACCAACGAAGTATAGTCTGCATAATTGGACAGTGAGGAGGACTTCAAGTTGGCTGAAACACTGGGCTCCAAGGGTTGTAATCAGCAGCACGAACTCCAGGTGGAGGCCAATCACTAGCAGAGTATTCCACTGACTGATACCAATGACAACACAGCTCATCACCCATGTTCATGGCCCAGATGATGGGACAGAACGGATCCTCAGCAAGCCTGCAGACACAGAAAACCAGGACATAACACAACCCCAACTCTAACCAGCCCGTCTTCACAGCAGAGGTACTCCAGCCCTCTGATCATCTTCGTGGCCCTCCTCTGGACCCACTCCAACAGCTCCATGTCCTTCTTATGTTGCAGGCCCCAGAGCCGGGCGCAGTACTCCCAAGTGACATCTCACCAGAGCAGATTAGCAGGGCAGAATCACCTTGTTCAACCTACTGGCCAAAATTCTTGTGATGCGGCCCAGGATATGGTTGGCTTTCTGGATTGCAAGCGCACACTGCCAGCTCACGTTGAGCTTCTCATCAACCAGCACCCCCACGTCCCCCCCCTCTAGGCTGCTCTTGATCCATTCTCTGCCCAGCCTGTATTTGTGCGTGGGATTGCCCTCACTCACATGCAGGACCTTGCACCTGACCTTGTTGAACTTCATGAGGTTGGAGCAGGCCCACCTCTCAAGCCTGTCCAGGTCCCTCTGGATGGCATCCCTTCCCTCCAGCATGTCAACTGCTCCACACAGCTTGGTGTCATTGGCAACCTTGCAGAGAGTGCACTCAATCCCAACATCCATGTCGCCAACAAAGACACTAAACAGCAGGGGTCACACTACTGACTCCTGAGGAACACCACTTGTCTATTGCCGTTTGGACGTTGACCGCAACTATTTTGAGTGCGGCCATCCAGCCAATTCCTTATCCACCGAGTGGTCCATCCATCAAATCCATGCCTCCAATTCTGAGACAAGGATATCACGCAGGACAGTGTCAAATGCCTTGCACAAGTCCATTGCTGTATCATTTACCACTGTGAATTTACTAATTTTCAAGCAACAACTGACAGATTAAGAGGACTAGAACGAATCCTTGTCTCCAATTCACTGGAATTAAAATTTAGCATTGCATCAGCACATTGCTGAACAACAGCTCTTAGATCTGCTGATTTCCTCATCATTTGTCTTCATCTACATTTTTCTACTGCACATCAGGATTTAAAATCCTGATTTTAATCCATTCCAAAGACACCCACCCCCAAGTGCTATACAAACTAAAAATGTCATTTTTGCAAGATTTTTAATTCCATTTATCCTTTGGTGTTTTTTCTTTTTTGTGGGTCATTTGCTTTTATTTTTAAGTACCAATGGAGTACAAACCAGGAAGTTAAAAAGTTCCTTCAGAACTGAAAATTCAGAACAATCAGCTTGTTAGGAAAGTTTTGCTTTCATGAAGAAGCAACACAAAAAACAAACTCACATGTTTAAGTCAAAGGAAAGCTTTATAAAACTAATTTGCAAATATGTGATATTACTTCTACCTTATCCACACTACAAGCATTTGCACAAGAGTACTATTACCAGATATTGTTTCAAGGGAAAAAAAAATTAATCAAAATTCAAGTTTAACCTGCATACACTAATTCTACTCATACACATATTTAGCGTCAAACAAGCGAGCTGTATCACTAACAATATAGTTATCAACTACACAGAGCCTAGAAGTGCATTGCATACAAGAGAGGAGCTCATGAGAGCTTAGTTTAAAACTCAGTTGAAGCACAATAGGTTCATAAATTAGAAGTTTTGCAAGGCAAAAAAGAAATAAGGCCCACAAAGCCTTTTCTAAAAAAAAAAGAAAAAGAAAAAAAAGACACCTATTCCCACCATGTTGTAGGGAAAGAATCCCTAGTACCGCTGTACCCTGTTAAATAAGGTCAAGTCAAAACACAAACTTACCAGCTGAGAGCCCCACCTCTGGACTTCCCCAACAGCTGTAGTTCTTTGAATCCTCATTTAAACAGCAAGTAAGGTTTGTTCTAATCTATTTTAAGTAATCAATCTCATTATTATTACCTACCTGGTGGAGTTTCCTATCAACTAAGAAGAACCAAAAAGATCGTGTTAAGTCAAAACAGACAATTTGAAATTGCTCACACTGATCTAGAATTGCGCAACATACCTAGCTCAGTAAAGGAATAAACGGATAATGATGACAGTGAAAGCAAGACCTTCAACAGGAAAGCCCTCTCTGCCGTGAGTTCAGTACAAGAGGCAGAAATCAGAGAATACTTAGTTATTTTTGCAATATGTAGTGGAAAAGTTATCACACAGAGCTGACAGCTAGTCACAAAGAAAGAGCTGGAAAAAACAAAACACAAAGCTCCGAGATTCACTTCCACCTAACTTGCAATTCAAGTTCTCTACACAGGCACTGCCTTTCCTATTTGTCCTATATCAAACAATTACATTACTTAAGTTAGCAACCTGGAGACCTCATAAAACATTTCTGCTGCATCAGGATGAATGCAAAGCCTGTCCTTTGAATTTTTAACTTTCTGTAACTGCGCAAATTCAATAGGAATTCAAGAAGCACAAGTGATAGTTTGTTCCTACCCTTCCTAATTTCCCAACATCTTGGGGACAAGGAATTGGAGAAAGTCTGCCTCCCTTTCAGCTATACACTAAAAGGCACGGGAGAGGTACACTAGCAATAAGCATACTGCCATGTTCTAACTGCCCATAAATACATGAGCAGTTTTTATATAAATATATACATATATGGAGAACCTGCCCTGTAAGAAAGGCTGAGAGAGTTAGATCTTTTCTTCCTGGAGAAGCGGAGGTTCAGGGAGGATCTTACCACAGTCTTCCAATACTTGAAGGGCATCTACGAAGAGTACAGGGGCTCTCTCTTCACAAAAAGCCACATGGAGAAGACAAAGGGCAACACACAAAAGTTGCACTGGGAGAGGTTTCATCTCAGCAGAAGAAAGAAATGGGTTTTTTACGGGGAGAACAATCGCTTCACCGGAACAACCTTCCCAGGGACATGGTGGAATCCCCTTCACTGGAGATTTTCAAGATCGGACAGAGTGCTAGATAATACCATCTAGGCTTCCTTTACCACAAAAGGCTGGACCAGATGATCCTTCTAGGTCGCCGCCAACCTGGGCTGTTCTACGATTCTATAATATCAATGTATTTTCGGCTAACCACAATTTGTTGAAATAAAGTTTACGTTGTTCTACCACAGCTGTATCAACTAAAGGATATATTCAAAATTCTTACCTCAGACAAATTTCTCCTAAGTTCAGAGATAACAGCGAAAACACCCTGACTGCCTTACCCCATAGGCTGTGAGTTCTAAGCAAAACGTGTTTCCTGATCTGACCATTGTAGAGTCACACAAAGTAAAGCCTGGGACAAACTACTTTCAGCAGCAACCCTGGCTTGACATGTTTAAAACTTCTGTCTTCTGTATCTAAACTTCTTCTAACTTGTATATCTAAAACTTCTGTTCAAGCTTAAAAAGGCTTCACTAAACCAAGAATGCTTTACAGAAACTTGACACCAAACATCAATGTTTTGTCTTGTGGTTTTTGTTGTGTTTTTTTTTTTAAAAAAAAAAAAAAAACCCTGTCTGGTATTTTCTTATTTTCAACACAACTGCCAGACAGAACCTGACCAGAACTGATCAACAATGCCTACAGTCTTACCTATTTTCAATACTGTTCACATTTAGCACAGCCTGCTTTAGAAATGCTTGTGATGTAACAGACCTATTGACTCTCATTAGAGGTTATACACTGTATTCAGCACGTAACTTGCAATAAATAAAGAAGCACTGAGGGTCAAAAGGAAAGTCTACTGGTTATGTTACCTGTATAATTTGATGTTGCTTACTCCACGAGGGACACATGAAAATATCACAATGATAACACTGTGGTTTTCTTTAATCTCCTAAACTGTTCAAGGCATCAACTCCCACAGATACAAGTAAAATCAAAAGTGCCTTTCACATACCGAATGAGCCCACACTTGGACTGAAGTCAGATGATGAGCTATTTGGTCTTCCAGAGAAGCTAGCCTACGAAAAGAAAAAAAGACACAACATCATGTTAACCCCAGGCCAAGCAAAGTGCATAAATTCAAATGCAGTTGCCAAGTCTTGCACTTGGAAGAAGTCGCTTTCTACACCTTCTGAAATGCAGTCTCTCAGATTCTTCTGTTCAGTTTACTACACTTCAGTATACTAAAGGCCATACTGTTTGCATCTGAATGTCATCAAAAACCACACTATACAGAGCTGACATATGGAGTTAAGTAAGTTTATCTTGCCTTCTGTCACCGATTATGGAGGCATCATGTCACCTTGCCAACAAACACTGTAAGCCTTGAATATAAGAAACATTTACTGTTCAAGACAATACTATAATCTTGTGAAGAATTTTCTTTTCCAATCTTTCGGACTGTTTGAATTGTGAATAAAATCCTGTTTTCATTAGTTTCATAATTTCCTTTCTAGGGTTTTGCTAGTGGAAGCTTACAGATTACCTTAAAAGGAAATATTTGGAATACGTCAGTCCCTGCTCATTTGCTCAAAGATTTGGATACTCCATTTGAAACAATTCAGAACAGCATTGAATTTCCACATTTTATTTTTATGGTCAGTTTTATTTCCAAAGGCCACATTTAACCTCCTCCTGTTTAACGCAACCTAGACATGTACTAGTAAGCCAAAACACCAGCTGACTGATGGATGTCACATAACTACCTAATTTTTTACTTCAAGACTCTGCTTGTTTGATATTACTAGAGCTTTCGCACTTTCCAGCGTGGCTAGCAACAACTGCAGGAAATTCAACTCAAACTGGTAAAATTACTATTCTGGAAGCCTATGCTGTAATTTTTTTGTTTTGGCTACCTTACTTTTATAGCCTTCTATATCCACCTGGATAAGTCATTTGCCCCTTATTGTTCTCCCTGTTCCTCAAGGCTGAATATAAACACCCAATAAGACCAATGTCAACAATCAAAGATTCACCACAGATTCTCCTCAAGTTTCCCCTCAAGTTTACTGCAGTTTCTTCCAATACTAATATTCACTCAACAACAGCAGAAGCAGCAAAACACTATTCTTTAGCTGTCCTCATTACACTCCTGTATCTTGTCCTCAATCTCACACTGAAGCAGTTTAACAACTTACATGTACTACACACTGACCTAATTGTAGCTTTTCTCCTGCCAGGAATTTAACTCAAGCGTAACTTCTATGAACACTCTCTTCCAGTGTCAGCTTAAGTGAGCTGGGTTTGCAAACACCGTAGTAGCACAGCTCACTCAGGGTGGTGGGGAGACACGGGTGGAGAAGACTAGAAGCAACTTAAATAGAAGATCTAAGAGGAAGCAACACCTCCACCTGTTTCTGTATATATGACAGCTTCCTGAGACCTTGGAAAGGAAGACTAGGAACTATCCAGATTGGGAAATACAGCTGTTACATAATCTCAGTCAGGGTCCACAAGTCTCTTTGTTTTTCTTCCCTATAAAGCTGGGTATTAAAACCACTTTCAAAATACACAGCAAAAGAACGGACTCCCTTTACAGAACACTGTGACCCCGTTAACTTATTTTAGAAAACAAAAATCATTATGAGATCCACTTACACATGCAGAGCTAGAAATGCAACAAAGTTGACTTGGTTTCTATATAGATTTAAGACTGCTTGAAAGGTCTAATTCCCATTTTCTAAGACTGCAGCTTTCCAAGCAAATGAGACCATGTAACAACTCACTGCAATCAAGAAAAGATGAGGTTCCATTTCTTTTCTCTTCAAGAGCTTTGGTGGTCAAGGCCATCTAAGCCATTTCTCCATCACTGAAAATAGGCTTCGGGTTAGCAAATTAGAAGTGCTCATAAAAGTATACAACAAGCACCAGTAGCTGAACAGAACAGCTGCAGGCAAACTGCTAGTGGGGAGGAAACCTCTCTTCAGTACCAGTGAACTCCTGTAGAATCCTACCATACTTGCAAAAACACAACGTAAATTATATTCAGACTCCTATCTACAATTCTCAAACATGTAAGCTCCTCGTTCTTCCTATGGCAGCTATACATTTAGGACCATACGGTTTGGGAACAACATGAAATGCAACATTAATCGAACAATGGAAATCAGCTGAAAGTCCTCCATGTTCTATTTGCTGACGTGGTAAAAAGAAACAGCAGTTCAGTGACCACCAGCAGAAAAGAGAAAGCAAACAGAAGAGCTAGAAGGACAGCAACAGCACAGAGAGGTCACAGTTCAAATCTAACCCACAGACAAAAACTGCCACTGAAAGACATGGTTCTGCTAGTTCCCGGTGATGTAGTTCCACCACTGCCCTTTCACTATTCAATACAGTTAAAAAGAGCATCAAACCAATCTGACTTGTGTGAGAAATCACAGCCTGCTGAAATGCAAAACAAGCAATTTCAGAAACGCTAGATCTGACATACGTAAGGGAACAGAAATGCTTCAGAAGGGAAAAAGGGACAGCAAGAGGAACCACCAGTTTCAGTAATTATAATATTTAACTTGAATACCCCTTGTCACAACCGATTTGTAATTTTAAGTTTCCACCCTACGTAAGTTTTTGTTACTTCCCTTCCAGCCTCCGCTAGTCCACCAGCCTATCTGCACAGGTACCCAAGTCCTAGCCCACGTATCACAATTAATGAGCCACTTCTATGACACCTACTTTTCCAAAAAGTACACATCCTCTCACAACGCAATGTAAGGGGGCAGGGTGGGAGAAAGGAAGGCGAAGCGAAGGGAACATGCTACAGCCCAACAGCTGCCCCTCCATACCTGCTCAAGGGGCGGAGGGGCTGGTGATGGCTCATCCCCCACCTCTACGTTCCAGTCCTCTTGGTCCGCGCTGTGCCCGGCCCGATCCGCTTGCAGGAGGCGAAACATATCAGCGGCGATGCCCTGCCTGCCGCCAGCGCGTCCCACCGCACCTGCGCGGGAGACACTACTGAGCCCGCTGGTCGCAGCGCTCACACTCCTCACCGCGACCCCCGCTCGTGGGGTGGGGGGGTGTACAGATACGGGGAAGAGCCGCCGCCGCCGCCCCCCTCCCGGCCCATGAGAGACGCGTCCGGCCCCGCTGTACCTCCCCGCCGCAGCCGCCGGGCCGCGGAGCTCTGAAAGCAAATGGCGCCCCTCACCGAAGCCCTAAGAAGGCCACCGCCACGTGCGGTGGCTGGCTCGTCACGTGCTCCGCACGCCGGCCAATAGGAGGGCGGCTCGCCAGCCCAGCGCGTGTGCAGGTGCTGGAGGGGGCGGTGGCGCGCGCACCCCCGCTCGGCGCTGGGGCCGTTGCCGGCGGCCGGACGGGGCTTGTGGGGCGGCGGGGCCTGCCCTGGCCGTGGCGGCTGGCTCAGTGGGCGGGAAAGGGCGGTGCGGCTCCTCCGCCGCGTGGGCCGGCGGGCTCCTCGGCATAGGGAAGGCCCGCGTGGAAGGAGAGGGGAGCTCGGGCAAGACCCAGGTTCCCAGCATCGGGGTGTTCCTGTGCTTTGGTGATAGTCCTGTGGGGCACCCTGAGCATCCGAAAATGCCATAATTTCTTTGCATATGACTGTTTAAAAGTGTGGTATATTGTACAAATATCTACTCCTAGTAAAAGTGAAATCCCACTGTTTGGCAGAACTGCAACTAAGATACTAATCAATTTACTGCAATCTAAGTTTTCAAGGATTAGCATAACCCCTAACAGAACGTACCCCTGTACCAGAATTACAGAAATAAAAGTTTAATTAGTTAAACAGACCATTTTATTTAAAAAAAAAAAACAAAACACCAAAACACAAAAAAAAAACCCGCAAACTTACGAACAACATCCCCTTCCCATAGTTTTTTGTTATACCAGACTTGGTAGAGAAAAGGAAGAGAGCCACATTCCTGGGTCAAGAGTTGTGTTTATGTTGAGAATGTAGATAGGAGTTGAATCAGTTCGATGCATCTATTAAAAATTGCTGCAAGTGCTCCGACGCTGCTTCTTGTGCTTCTGAGATGCTGGTGCAGCATTTGTCTTCTCTGTACCTCTTCTCATGCTGTGAAATAATACAGCAATGCTTATTCTGAAAATCCTAAAGGAAGTATGTATCGCTCCACCTGATAAATACTCATTAACCTGCTCCCTTCATGTTCAACAGATTTTCCTCGTCAGAAAAGATTATTTGAAAAACTGTGCCTGCTTGAGAACCTTAATGCCTTCTGTTGCAGAGAAGCACCACCAGATCTGTAATTCTGCAGTGAACATGTAAAGCTCTAGTAGGGGCTCTGGGCAACAATAAGGCAAATTCCTGCAGCAGGTGGAGGTTATCGGGAGAGTGGTCTCTGAAATAATGCTCTGATTATTTTTGCCCTACTGTCAGTTAAGCCCTACCCTTTATAGCTGTTCGTTTTTGAGAAACATGAGGGCTGGACACAGGTTGTGCTCAACTTAGAAAACGAGGCAGCTAAGAAACGTAAGAACCAGCTTCTCTGTCTCACAGTGAGCTTGAAATTGTGCTGCTAGATGGTATGTATGAGGTTGTGCTTAGTGCAGGTAGCAATTATAACTGCTTGGCATCATTAGCCTTCAGTAAGGGATCGGTAAGATACACAGTGTCCAAGGATGAAGAACTCACAGTGGGAGCATCTCTGTGGGAAGTGTGTAAAACTATTTGCAAGTTCCTGAAGTAGCATTTGGAATTCGCGGGGAGGCTCGCAAGCTAAATTTTACCTACTATGCCAACTCCATAAGACACCGTTTTACTTTCTGCCCAAACAACAACAAAAAAAAAAAAAAAAAAAAAAAAGAGTAGGCTGCTTCATCAGCCAAAATGGCTTCTCTTTTTCATTGCACTGAGGCTGTATCTTGGACATCCAGGAAGAAAAAGAGCTGCGTGTCTGTTGTCCTGGGAAATGTATGGTTAACAGCAGATGTTAACAGCCCTGGTACACCAAAGCCAAACTGAGAGCCTTCAAATTGTTCATCCTTCTTCCCATCAACAGGTTAGCATTCCCTCAGCTTTGCCAGCCTAACACCACGTTCAGCACTCCCCAACGCACTCAAGGAGGTGCAGTTTAGCATAATGCTTTTAATGGTAGACGTAGAGAGGAACTATGGATGCGGTCACAGTGGCACATCTGTAATCACTGGTGGGTCATCTCTTAGTTCAATTTTAGATACAATCAGGTGTCACAGCCTCTAACTGTAGACTTGGACTAGTAGCGTTCTTATTTTTTCCTCTATTCCTTTGATTCTGCTCATTGTAGGACACTATCTGCTGCCTCCAAATTTATTCCCTCTACCTGAGGAGAAGCCAAATGATTAAATGTTGTGAATGCCAAGAAATTACATGGTAAATTTAATTCATTTGTTCAACTCAGAAGATTCTTCAGGGAGCTACAACTTTTTTTTTCTTCTTTTTCCTAAGGCTTCTAGCCATTTGATGTAAACCATGGTGGCAGAGCATAAGTTGCACAAGACATTTGCTGACTATCCTGAAGGTCATTTTGTCCAACCAGACACTCAAGCAGAGTCACCTAGAGCCAAAAGAGAACAAAGCAATACCCAATATACATAAATGGTACCTTATATAGTACATTCAAGTATAACATGGAGCTGCAGATCACCGGAGAAACACATTAAAGTATATTAAAAAAACTTATAAAAATAACTCCAAGTGTGGGTGTACCTCCCCAGAGTGAGGAAGAAGAAACCAGCAGCGTAAACATCTTATTCCTCCCAGGACTCCAGATGCTGACAACTTGCCATAACATCCCCTCCTCTCACCACCACCCAAGAATGAAACCACCAACCTCAGAACCCAGAGCAGCAATAGAAGGGTGAGTCTACCACCAGGAAAAGGGTTAGAAAGTAGGCACATGCATAAATGATTTTCATCTTTCTTTTTGTGTAACAATTAGAGCTGGACTAATAATTATGAGATTCTTAGTGATTTCAGTTACAGCAGCAACAAATTCTTGGCTTTACTTATGTATAATAAGATGTGCATTCTCTTTGCCCACAAACAAGTCTTTTCGTGTGACACAGTTTCTACTTAAATGCTGTCCTGATGTATTATCGCTATTCTTCAGAAAGAAATCTGGAGTAATCTCTAGCAAAATACATAACCCACTAAGTTTGTGAGCCATGTGACCATGCAGCTGTTTGCAATGATGAGAAAAGTTATTTGTTCATCCACTATATTTTTCCATAATGCCTCAATTTTATGAATTTGTGCATATTACAATTATCTTAGGCCTGCAAGTACAGAGCAAAGTATGCCTTAAGGGAAATCAAAAGAAGATTCAACATAGTGGGAGGTGGAAATTTTTTAAAGAGCTTGACTTCCTATCCACTTTGTCTTACAGATATACTAAAAGGTTGTAAATAAGTTTAGGCTCCTATTTTTCGAGACGCAGCCCAGGCACATAGAAAGAGACGCATTTTGTCCAGAAGGTAACGTGTCATCAGAACAGAAAACTGCAACACAAATCCTGCAGGACAGTGACTGAATACCCTTTTGTGAAGTCAGCTGTTGGCAGCAGTTTTCACAAGGAAGCAGGAGGAACCTCTCTACGCTTTTGTTTGGCTTGCTTGCGGTTCTTACAAGGAAACATTTTTCCTAAGCGTGCCTCTTTTGAGGACTACAGTTGGTGGCCAAGAATGCAATGAAATCATCTACCTGCTACAGCAGTAACTACGTAAATCTTTCATAGCATAGGACACAGAGGACAGCCTTACAAGTAGTACAAGTACACTAGCTGCTTGCATGGCAAAAAAATCGGTTCTTCACACATCTCTACTTTTGCAGGCTTTAGTTCAATTCACTTTCATGTGGTGTTAACATTGCATTTCAAATTCATGTGGTAGCACGTGGTCAGGCTTCCTGGTTCATCAACAAAAACCATCAAATGTGCAAGAGCTGCCACGCACTCCTGGATCCTAAGACTGGTTCAGGGGCAAAAGATGATAGTGAATTTGCTGGGCAGCACCAAAGCAAGAGTCTTGTTCTGACTGAGCTTGTGTGCCACTGAATTTCAGCATGATGGGTCGTGTTAGTCTCTGCTGCCTCATTTCCTCCCACAATCTGAAATTCGATTACACAGCAATTTTCTTGCAGAAAACAGTCCCGCTGCTAGCCACACAATCTGTTTGGGGCTGCTCCTGAACAGAAAGTACAGACTGGGGGTTGTGTCTCGCTTGTTTTGTAATGTTGTTCTTAGATGGGGAAGCTACGTCTGCCGTCTTCCTCGCAGGCAATTCAGCAGTTCTCCCAAGCATGAGCTATAAATATCCCAAGAATCTGACTCAGGGTTGAATTTGAAACAGGGTTTCAACTGCAAAAAGGACAGGTTCCCAACTTGATTTAACTAGGACCAAAAAAACCCCACCACCCTAGCATTAAAAACAGTGAATTTCTAAAACGTTGCTGCTGTCCAGCCTGCTTACCTGTCCTTTGCTCGGCAAGCGTTGCATACCTCCCTGGGCAGGCCGGGAGACTCATCATAGACCGTTCTCCACAGAACGCGCTTTGCCGGTCATGCTAAGAGCGCCGTGGTTTGTTTTGGCAAGGATTACGTCTACACTGTGCCACCATACTGACTGCCAGAGCAAGGGCGCAAATGGGTCAGCTGCTCTTTCCTTTTTGATTGGTTCTGATTGGCATCTCAACAACCACTACCGGAAAATACACATCTTTTTTTCAGCTGTTTGGTATATACTTGTCTGTACACTCGGCCGCCCTTGGGCACTCGCCCAGGCCCGTTTCCATGTCGCTCCGCGGGGGCGCAGCGGACGCCTGAAGCCCCCCGCGCCGGCGGCCCCGCCGCAGCCTTTGTCCGCACAGGCGGAGGCAGGAGGCGGCCGCGCCGCCACCAGAGCGCAGCCGAGGCGCCACCGTCCCTCAGGCCGGCCACCGCGCTCCGCAAGCCCGCCCCGCCGCCGCCGTTGATCCCGGCGGGACCTGCCCCCGCCCCCAGGCCCAGC
>VZSF01009829.1:710573-781376 GCA_013398295.1 Chionis minor | reverse complement strand
GTGGCCGCCCGCAGCGCCCCCCCCCGAGCCCAGGCGCGGCCTCCCTGCGGGGCGGGCCCCGAGGCGGCCTGCCCGCCGCCGGGGGGAACACCGGGCTGAGCGGCGGCGCCCGGTCTGGCCCGAGCCTAGCGTGGTCCGGGGGAGAGCGAGGGAACGTGGGAGCGGTGGCTCCGCCAGGGAAGCGGCGTGAAAGCTCTTCGGGCGATCCAGAGATCAGTGAAAACGCTTACATCGATTTTAACAGATCTGTGGGTCCGTTAACGTGGGGAAAAAAAAAAAAAGGCGTTAAAAATTTAGGCTAATTCCTAAGGTGGTAACGATGTTCTTGTAAGTATTTCTTTACACAAAAAAAAAAATACATACAAATAATAGATGCTTTATCTTCTGAAGACAAATCAAATTAATGTTCGACTTGTTCATAATTTTACTTAGATTTATTATGTAACAGCGACCACATACCCATTGGTTCAGTCTGAGGTACACAGTGGTTCAGCTTGAATATTCAAGAGTCTTTTATTCCCAGACTTATATTGCTTATACAGTTTTAATCATCTTCAAACAATACAGTTGTAGGAGAACACGGACAAGCTAATTGCAAGGTTTAAGGAGCTCCGAATGTATGTTACCACTATTAGTGCCAGTATAGCATTCTTCAGTCCCTTCTGATGGAGGACTCCCTGCCCCAAAAGAGGAATCCAGGAACTCTTCTGTCCTGCTTTGAAGTCCTTGTCTTTCAGTGTGGACCCAGCCTGTTTCTCTCTGTTTGTATATGCGCAGCCTGCAGTTTACTTGAGTTTCATTCCTTGAGCTTTATTAATCCATTGACTTGCTCAGAACTTAAGAGAAGTCCTGGTCACACCAAATGGCACTTTTAAAAGTAATTCTTCTTACTTGATCTAAATACTTTCATTAGTGGATTCTTGCATTTAAACCATCAGTGTGAGGTGGGGTTTTAGGAGTAGTGACTTTTAAGTAAGAAATGAAACAAAATGTGTCCACAGTGTAGATGTCACGGTTTTATTTGCGTATTCTAATTGAATGGGAGCTATCGTTTTTAAGATCTGCTTGAAATCTCAAAACGGGGAACGCTGCTGCTGCACATAAGCACACGAACAACTTTGGTGCCTGGCCCACTGGTTCTCCTGTGCTGGTTACAGAACCACTGCTAACATCTGTGCAGCAGCTCTGGTGTTAGTAACGTGGAGCATGAACAGCTCTCGGAGCTCCAGCTGCTGTTTTTCCAGCACTGTGTCCAACTGCACGGGTAGCCATGATGGCAGGGTAGAGGCTGTGGTGGCAGTGCCCCTCTCTACCTTCCTCCCCCTGCGCTTTATGGAAAGTTATGTGATGAACAGCAGTCCCACACACCAGCTAAGCACAGGCTGTGCTTGTGAGATGGCTGGGATGACTGACTAAATGAACTGTTTTGTTCCTGCTATGGGGCAAACCTGTTTGGTAACACTCTTACATGGCCTGGGCTGTAACTCTGAATGATCTGTTTAAGATGGTTGTCTCATCTTAAAGCATTGACACACACATATGTAGCTAAGCAAGAAACTACCATTGTTAGATGCACAGAGCAGGCAAACTCTTAATATGGTTTTGTCATCCAGTACAAAGAACAGATCACAGCACAGCCAGCAGGCTAGAATGAGGTTTGTAAATCTGCTAGGTCCTTGCCTTCACTCCTTGAAGCTTTTCCAACTTTGTAACCAGGGGAGGAAGAGATAACCTGAAGGGATCGAAAGCAGAAACCCATAGGGCACGGCAGTGAGAACTAATGAAGGTCAAGCCCTATTTAAATTATGATCTGAAAGTCATGTGGAGCGTAGTCCAGAGTGGGACTGGGAAAAGTAACTTGAGTACCCCTAGGTATTGCTTCACAGTTTATGAGCAGCAGTAGAAAACCCAGATTATTAAATTCTCCTGCACTTGTTCCCTTTTCCTGCCCTTCTGATCTATAGCGCTTCAGATGTTTGTGGGAGAATTATAAATAGGGCAAGAGGGTATATAAGACAGCGTCACTGCAGGCAACCAGTGAAATTACATCCTGAAAAGGGACAACGGTGTTCAAAGTCTATGCAGACTTTTGACCATTGAAGGATACCTTAACATTAATGGTGTTTGAACATGCAGGTGATTAGATATTAATGACGGTTAGGACTGTGTTGATAGCATATGATTGGAAAAAGAAATTGCTGTTTTAAGCCCTTACCTAGAAGAAAATCCCACAGGTCTTTTGGCATGCTAGCAGTTTGGACAGATTTTTTATATCTGGAAGAGTATTTCGAATTTTCCTTCTAGATGCAGCCGTTTCTTTGTAAGTGAAAGGACAACAACTGAGCGTGCTTTAAGGTACTGTACAGCAGTTCTTAAAGATGCTGTTGTCAACATTGCTCCAAATTTATGGGGGTTTCGGTACTACAAAGGTATGTCAAGAATATATTTCCTTTATTGTAGCTGTTGTGGAATATCTACCTTTTTATCTTAAAAACTATGCTAGATACAGCCATGAATGTTTTAGGGGGGTGTTTTCAACAGCAATTACTGCTGGCTTTCATGGGGGTAGCGAAGCCATAGTATTTCCTCCTGGAGGCAAATGCTTGGAGGACGAAATAGCAGATATCTGTCATGTGATAAGTTAGGAGTTTCACAAGTGAAAACAAACATTTTCCTCAGCAAAACTGAATTGGAAAAGAAATATGGCTGCAGAGAAGACATTGTTACAGCCTTTTCCCCTCAGCAGCAATGCAGCACGCTGCAGGGGAAAACATAAAATTTCTTCCTTTGCTCCTGCCTTATAAAATTTTATTTGTGGGAGAATGAGTTAGCGCTCTTTTCTGTCAGTAGCAGAAGTTAGGAGGGGAGAGACAGGAAGTATGTGGCAGGTTCCTGCAGGTAAGAGAAGAGAACTTGCAAAACAGTAGAATGGTGTCAAGCAAATGGCAGAGGACCTGGAGAGACAAGAAGGATTTGTAGAGAAGAATATAGGGTGCAGTATGTTGAGGAGGAAATCCCTATTTCTCATTCATTACCAAATATGTTACAAAGCAAACCTAATATCTGTGCAGGTAATTGAACAAACAAACCTGTGTTTAAAAGAACAGAGTTTGCAAAGTTGGAGTATTCAAAGGCTGAAGTTTAAACTTAGCTAAGTTTAGTGAAAATTGAAATTGCCTAGGCAGTCTTAGTCATCTTGACATGTATGAACTATGATATTGATTAGAAATACTTAGTTATCAGATCGTTATTTTTCTCAAGAGGGACAGTACTCCGAAGAGGGAACATTTTGTTAGAGCAGCAAAGTGATAGTGTTCAGTTCACTTTTGCATGAGACTGATCTGCCTTAATTGCTGCTCAGCAAACTTAACTGTTCCTCTTGGACACTTTTTCCAGTGCTTAGTATGAATCACCTAAGTTTTACATAAAAGTTAATTTCTTTTCACAGTGTTTCTATGAGCTAAGGCAAAGTATTGGCATTATACTTATTCTAAAGCATTAATTTTGATTGCTCAGTTTGAGAGTTACTTGGTTGCTTTCAAAATATTTGCCATCATTCAGTGGTGCACAGCACAAATGCTCTTTCATTTTGCAGCATTACAAGAAGTAGGTTTCCCAAGCAGAAGGAAAAAACTGGGAACATACTATCAGAGGTAGGTGATCCCTCAGGTTGCGGTTTTAGTTAGGCTTCCAGCAGTATTGCCTTCTTTCTTCTGTAACCCATACCTGTGTCTCTTCAGCTGGACAGTGAAAATACTGGTTCTGCAGAACTGCAGCCCAGACAACCCCAAACCCAGACCCAAAACAATTATCTTCCTCTTTAGATTTATTTTTTTAGCCAGTTCTATTCCCGAGTTCTGTTCATTCCACCAATATAAGAAAGAAGACAAATGGCTGTGCCGCCACAAAGAACGGGCGGAAAGACTGGGAGAATGAACAGCAGCAAAGAGTGATGCCTTTCACTCATAGCACTGCTGAAGGCAAAGTACCGTGAATTCGTATCACAAACTCCAGGTACACTACAGTTAGCAGGAACCTCTTTCCCATTTGCAGGAAAATCCAGTTTGACAACAAATGAGTCAGATATCCTTAAAAGAGCCTTGTCTATATACAAGCAGCCATACATTAATTGCCATAGATCCATCGTAATTCTCTGAATGCAACAGTGGGCCCATGGAAACTTTGACCACAGTGTACCATAACATATACGAACAGAATGATGTTTGTCAAGCAGCTGTGGTTTTCGGCATTAATTCTTTGCGTGTGCTATCCCAGGCCTGCTGATAGGCTTTCAAGACCACATAGAGAATACTGCATGTCCTATCACAGGTTTTTAAAAGAAACATTTAGAATGAGGTGAACAAAGATTAGATATCCAGTATGAAAAAAATCTGTAGATAACCGGTACACTGGGAACGTGAGCAGTTGAGAAAAGGTTATTGTAACTGAAAATGTCAGGCAGTAAGTTAGATAGCACAACTGGCTCAATCCCATGTGTTAAAAACATTTATTGAGAATGCAGTCCAGCCAAAAGGGGTAGAAATTAGACAAAAGAGAGGTTAATCAGGTTGATTCTTCTTCATTTTGCTCTTCTTACAATTTTCTTTTAAGCTGTACTGGTTCCAGCTGCAGCCTTTACATAATGATAGCTGCATCTGTTTGTAAAGTAATCAATTTGCTGGTCATAAGCTTCACCTGTGTGCTCTCAACAATAAGCACTTAAAAAATAAACTGTCTTAGCCAATCCAACTTTTAAGTAGACTCTAAAGTGTCACTAAGCAACAACTCCCTAAGCCCCAAATCATGCTTTCATGTCAAACTTGGTGTCTGCTGTGTTTCGGAAGGATTATTTTTCTTTACGGAATACTATAACATGTTCTGGGTTCTTTATTTATAGCCATAGTGCAGAGAAAATCAAATTGGTGATCAATGTTTTCTGCATTTGTCAGATTGAATTGTAAAGCACAAATACATTATTTACAACAGGTTTTAAGGAAGGGATGCATTCAAAGTAGTATCTTAAATTAGAATTTAATGACTGACTAATCTGCATCATAAACCAGGGCCTGTGGAAGGAAGGAAGGGATCTCAGTACTGTGGTCTCCTGGAAAATTGTGACTAAACCCACTTCCGAGTATTTGGGGTTTGAATTTGTTTCAAAATTTAGTTTATCTATTAGGAATTCAATTTTTCATCTACATTTTTATGGATAAACCCAAAGTGAGATTTAAATTTGGAAAGTGTTCCAAAATGCAAAACAAGTGAGGGTTCTGTTTCTGAGACCTCGGTGTTACCTGTTTAGAAGCATGCAGGATGTTAAGGTGAAAAAAAGAAAAAAATGGAGTAAAACAAGGTAATACCACATTGCCAGTCTTCTACCTGAGACTACTGGTGAAGTCTTAGAAAGAGGCTGTAGGCACTAGAGGTGACAATTAAAAGCAAAAAATAAAAGGCCGTGAAGGCTTTTGTCTTCAGGTGGGATCAGAGAGATGCGAAATGTGCTTTGTGATGGGAATGGCCGAGGCATAGATGAGTATCTGTAGCAGTGTGTGAAATCTGAGGCATGTGGTTTTGTTTCAGAAGTATTTAGTTGCTGGAGGAAGCTGATGTGCACTGGGGTGAATTTAACAGGAGGGTGCAGGGCGCAAAAGGAATGGAACGTCCTATGGAATCAGTAGGGTGGAAGGAAGTGATCTAGAGCTATATAAAAATAAGGGAAATCAATAGAAAAGAAATGAACAAGAGGGGAGCTATAAGTGGGGTTTGGAAAGAACAGAGTGCCACATGAGAGGAAATAAAAATATTGCTGTGAACTAAGAAATCTCTTTGTAAGCAGTGCTTAGTAAAGGCAGGTTTTGGAAACAATTTTGACAGTGTGTGGGAAAGAGAGAAAATAGAGAGTTCAAAAAGCCAAACATCACCAGAGGAACTGAGAAGGATGAGAGAATGTAAGACGTTCAGTTGAGGCCAGAGAACCAGCAGCAATGCTGTGGAATGGAATGACTTTAGGGTAAAGAATCTGAATTGATGATTTATAGAAGGGCTAGAGGGGCAGAAGAGAAGAAGCAGTAAGTTGAATTAGGTAAGAGAAGCCCCATTTGAGAAGGGCTCTGGAAAGAAGACAGGAAAAAAGCTGTACGGAATGTGACAGCAAAAATGAAGTGCAAGAGAAAAAGCATGCGATCAGGGACTGCAAATAAGGCTTTCAAGATTGCCTGGATTATTATCACTGATCACTTATGTTCTCTCAAAGAGCTAAAATGAACAAGAGAAAGTAATACCTTTAAAGTTGGTAGCTTCATTCAAATCTTGTCATAGATGCTGAAAGTAGGAGGAAAGTGGCAGCACTGCCAGATGAAATGGCTTTACCCATGCAGTATCTGCCCCTTTCCACAAGCATGCAAATGTGTGCAGCCAGGCAACAAGCCCCAAGCTCACCACTGATCTGGATTGAAAACAAGGAAAAGAATGGTTAATTTTCGTCTGGATCAGTCTTCCCACTCCAGTTTAGTGTGTGGGATCACACAAATGCCCTTGACCATTCTTCCGGTAGCATTTCCATGACCTGCAGCATCCAGTGGTCACCTCCCCTTGAAAGCAGAGAGCCATTGCCTGCACTCAGCACAGCAGGGAGGAAGAGAGGGAGTGGGTGCCTGTCCTCTCAAATGCACTTCTTCAGCAGATTTGGCCAGTCTTGGTCACTGCTTTTCCAGTCCTCCTGATGCACTCCTTCAGTGTTTTCCCACTCCTTCTTTAGCATTTGTTTGAACCCCAGAGAGTCAACATGGTTGACAACTGCTAACTTTCCTTCCTTTTTCATCCTCTCCTTCTGATTGGTGGTTGGGGTTTTTTTGCCGATGGATGAGATGGCACATGAAGACTAGAAATTTGCAGCTAGGAAGGGATAGAGCCATGTCAGTCCTTACCTTAGGTTGATGTAATTTCTGGGATTGGGCCTTTACAGTGTATTTCCATGAGGATGCAAAAGGATGATAACACACCGCATTCTTTCTATTTTATCTGTCTGTCTGTCTATCTATCCATCTGTCTATCTCCTTTGCCACTCCAGGTTTCAAATATCCAGTACCATCCTTCCTTACCTTGTGCCAGCTCAGGTTCTCATCTGTCTTTCCTGTCTAACATTCTGAAGCATCAGGAAACAGCCCCCCTGAAAGAGCAGATACTTCTGCCATTTCTGTTTGAAGGTGTCCTGGCTGAGGAATTCTTCAGGAGGTAGCAGAAATGAGAGCTATTAAAGCCCTTGCATTTGTCCAGCTGCACACGAGACCACAGTGAGTCCCATGTGAGGACTGTAATTCAGTCTAAGTAGAATTCCATTAGCTTAAAAGCAATCTGCTCCCCGTTGTTTAGCCAGGAGTACTCTGCATATAATACGTTGTTATTATTAATGCATTATTAAACCATTTGTTGCCTTTAATTCAAAGAGCCTGGACACAGTAGACTGCAGTAATCTCATTTATTCTGGGAAATACACTGGAAAACTGCATGTGTGTCTGCTGCAAAGTTTGAAGTAATTTAGTGAAACAATAGCCTCTAATAACTGTGATAAATTGTTCTCAGCTGTACTGTTACGGATTAGAAATACAGCTCCTTTAAAATTACATTGGTCTTGCAGCAGAGCAGTAAGAAAAGGAGTCCCATGCTTTGAAAGCAGGAAGATTCGACATGTGTATGAATATACTTAACATTAATTTTACACATGATGGACATGATTCTTAGCTGTAGTAGGTCAAAGGAAATTCAGATTCCAAACCTTACTTCTTACAAACCCGTTTCAGTCCCAGTATAAGCAACAGCATCCATCATATTCCTTTAATTTATGTTGCCTGTTGCGGTGCTAAAAGATTCAGAGCACAATTGTATACTGACCACTTCACTTAAATGGATAGCATATTGTAAAAAATACTGCTCCTGCTGTACTTGGCTCATGGTGTTTGCATTGAGGGATGAGATTTCTCAAGTGGGGAATTGAAGAGATTTTCATCCCAGGGGTTTCTGAAGCTGTGGGACTCTGCCAGTGTTAAATTCATAGCAGGTACACAGTTTTACGTAACTGCAGTTGTCTCGTTTCATTTTTTTTAGGTCAGAATAACTGTCAGAACCTAGCAGGAGGAGGCATATTCACCAAATATGGAAGAAGATTCCAAACCTCTCTTGGTTCCTGTGGGAGGCGATGAAAGCAATTATGGAATTATGAATATACAGTTTAATCCAGAAGATTTACAGTTTAATCCAGAAGATTTTAAGTGCAAAAGGTACGAGGAAGGCTGAACTTACAGAATGATTGTATAGTAATGAGTTGTTTAATCTTTGCTTTTAGCAACAGACTTCTACAAAGACAGAAGATTTAACATTTGGAAACCAGAATCTGAGTACAAACAGTTCGTAATTTGTCTCTATATGATATTATTTCCAAGCACCAGGTTAACAGATGTTCATATTGTGTTTTGTTTTGTTTATAAGACTTTTCTATTGACATCACTTCAGAGAGAGTTCTCCAATAAGAACTTGACATGCCGCTTTTAAAGTGCTCTTCAAATCTGAATGTCATGTGTGTATACTGGAGCGTGACGGTTTTTATTTCGCACAACAAACTGAAATGTTGAGATGGCACAAGAAAGCTTGCCAGATGGTGTAGATAAATGGCTGCCAGTATGTGTAAATGGCTCTGTAAGCATTCTGCAGGTGGTGCTGGAAAAATAAGTTATTTGCTGGTACTGAGGGAAATGAGCGACCTTTACTGCCTTTACGAAAAAAGATGTAGTATTTTTTGAGACAAAGCAAATACGAAAATTTGGCAGCTCAGCCTGTGAAAATAATACATATCTAGCTAAGTGGTTATTTTGCATGTTTTCTTAGAGCTTAACAGCTCTGTTCCCCAGAAGTGGTCAGAGTGGGAGACTTCCTCTGCTGTTGCAGTTAAGATCTCTGTGAGCTGGTCCTGGAACCAAAACTGAGATCAGAGTGGGAACTAATCTTATGCTAGCTGGAGTTACCAGCTCTGCTGTTTTGGACAAATAAATAGTCCTGTGCTATTTCTTGGACCCTGTTAATGGCTCTTTTTTTTTTTTTTGCCCTTTGCATCCAACATAGTATTTCAGTAGAGCAACTCTCCTGAAGGAACTGAAGATGGCACTGTTGTACACGAAATGCTCTCGGTGGGGCCCACTTAAAAAAAAAAAAAAAAAAAAGTTCTTGATTATGTTTTGCTGCTATATCAGCCTGCAGCTCTGGAAAGCCGTAAGAGCTTGCTTACATGCTAGCCAGGGGCTAAACAGTCCCTTGTTTCTCTTCGAGCAAAAGAAGGAGGATAAGAAGGGTCTTAGTGAGCCCAGGGGACAAACGGAGTGTGGATGTGGGAGCATACAGAATTGCATATAAAAAGATTAGGAAACAGCAGAGTGCTTTCAGGTGGGAAAAGGAAATTTGCAAAATGAATTCTTGCATCATCTTCTTTCTGAGGAGTGTCTGAGGTCCTCCTGGCATAAGGTGACTGCTAATTCATTGTGGCTTTGGGGACCCCCATTGTGTCGGAGGAAGTATGTGTTGTGTTTGAGGAGCCATGGGTTTCAGGTGGTGTGATGATGCCGGAGCAAAGAGAGAAGTTTACGCCTTCGTGATGTATCGAAATGCCAAGATCCACTTTTCGAAAGTGAAGTTAGGTATTGTATCCTCGCTGTGTGGTTTGGTTTTGTGGGTTTTTTGCTTGTTATTTCTGAGGTTTGTTGACCCAGCTTCATAAGAGGTCATAGCGTGTAGCATTTGATTCTCTCTCCAAAAGCAGAAGCATGCATTTGGATTCCCATCTCCACAACTTCCAGCTTTGCAGATCCATCTGCTTTGTCCTCATCGCTCCTCCCTTGAGTTCATTCTCCCATTTTCCACAACCTAGTCTTTTGCCTTCCAAGCACAAAGATGTGCCTGGCATGAGCCCTGGGATATCAGGAATGTCTGGAAATGTTAGAAGGCTGAACTCCATCTCTTAATGGAGTTAATGAGAAGAGGCCGTGCAATCTTTAGAAGAAGGAATGAGAGAGAAGGGGCCATCAGGGTCAGTGTCAGGTGTGGGCGAGCAGCAGGTCGTTTGACGAACCTCTTCTTGAGAGCTTTAGGGAATAGCAGCTCCCGGGAGAGGTTTATTGAAGTATCAAACAGTGCAAGTGCATTAGCACGTGATTTGCTCTGCTTAGTTTGCTCCTTTTTTTCAATTTACTATTAAGAAATCGGATCAGATGTTGATGGGTGGTCATTTTGCTTTGTTTGAGATAGCTCTTAAAGTGTTTTGTGTGATTTGCTTGTTATCACAGTTTGTCTTTCTTAGTGCTGTTCTGTTCTTTTGTTTGGGTTGTTTGAGATTTGACGGCATTTGCATAGTTACTTGGTTTTTCGTAACAGCTTGCAGGATTTGGGATTTTTGAAAGGCTTGTATTTCAGTGTTTACATAAGAACAATAAGCTAATTGTTTTTTAGAGTTGTAAATTATTTTCTCCATTATTCTTTTGCTAATTTGGGGGAAATACAAAGCCACTTCTAATCCTCTTAAAGAGGATATTATTGTTCTGTACAATGACCCGAATTACTCATACCGTATTAGGTGTGTTTTGCCCATTTTTTAGGTCCCTTCGAAAACTAGAATGTCATTGTTGCAATGGCTTATTGATGATCACTGTATGCAAGAGAGGGAGTTTCTTTCTTTCTTCTGATTGCCCTTTAATCTCTTTTTTGTTAACTGCAGTTGACAGTTTTCTTCAGGAATGCTTGAACCTTCAGAGAAACAAATGATGTTTTGTGTTAGTTGTTTTGCATATGAAAAAACTTGACAGTGCCCCCTGCTAAAGGGAGATCAAGCCGCCTTCTTTTTTCTATTGTTTTTGAAGCCCCGTAGTGTTCTCACACAATGTAGGAGAGATCAGTAGGTGAAATCGAACATTTTTTAATTAAACAGTGTCTGTAGATGGCAGTCAGAGAAGCCTTTTTCATGCAAAAGTGGCTGCTTCCCTTTTATTTTTAAAGTTCTTTTAACTTACAAAAAAGACAATGGTAGAGACTAACCTGTGCAAAACTACCGTTTCTGCATTCATTACACTTGTATCGCTCCACACCGATGTGGGGTTTTTTTACTGCATTGCCTGCTTTTCATTTTTCTGTGTTGCTAATATTTTTTGCCAATTCCTAACATTACTACTTCCTAACTGGGAAGAATTAGAACCTTCTTGACTAAGAACCTTCGTACTTTGTAAGAAAAGAGGAGAATAGCTTTGCCTTTGACACGGAAGAGGGAACAGTACTTGAAATATAGTATGGTAAAGCTTGTGATTCTTTATTTGTTAAAACGTGTATCATGTGAGAAACTTAGTATTGTGCTCTCAAAGGTTATTTTGGTTCTGCATCCAGCATTTTAAGATACTTCTGTGGTCATGCTGTTATCATTATAATGACAATGGTGATATGAATGCAGAAAAAGTAAAATGTATTTCCAAGACAATAAATATCTTATAGGATAAACTGTAAGCATAGTGTTTACAATACTTACATAAATTCAGACCAGCTTAGGAAGTAAAAATCAAGTTAGTCGTGGAATTCTGTTGAACAGGTTTCCCTAACTCACATTTGTACACTCACATCTGTAAGGTTTCTATCCAGATAGGTAGTTCCCGTTTAAGAAATAGCAACTTGTGAGTATAGTCTTACTACTTTTTCTTCTTACTTTAATATCCATCATAGTGAATCAGTTTTACTCCTTAGTTTCTCCTGTGCCACATACAGCATTCCCATAATAATTTGGTGACTCAGTAAAACAATAAAGCCATAGGAAATTACTAGCTTTATTTCTGTGTAATGCTCTTATTGCATCCCTGAAAAGTAACTGATTGATGTGGGATTTCAAAGAAATCTGTGTGATAAGCTAAAGTTGCTCCTGTGGTCATTTTGGAGGAGGGGAAAGAAATTGTTAAGCATCCTGTGAAGTGTGTGTGTATGGGGATATGGGAGGGTGTGTTTATTTAAATATGAAAAGTTTGTCTAATTTGAAGTCGTTATTACCATCATGTAGAATGAAGACACTGACACAAAAAAGTTGTATCATTGTAACAGCTCAATACTCGGAACACTACTTTTGATCAGATGTCAGGACCAGTTGCTGGTTATTTAAAAATACTTCTGAAAACAGTATTATTTAGTTTAAAACTTCTTGAGATAGGTACTTACCACACTGCTTTGTTGCTCTGAAAGATGTAGTATATTGCTGAAAATACCCAGGGAAAAAAACCAGTAGTACCCTTATAGATGCTAGCAGTTGCAAGATTGTATGTAGTTTACCAAACACATTTTCTTACTGTGCTGTTCCCACTAACCCTCCAAATCCAACACTTAGCACAGTATTTGGAAGTAACTTTGCTTGTAAGAATCTGTCTTCGTTTTCTTTGCTTGCAAAAATTGCTACCCAAGTTCATAACGTGAGGAAGTTTGGACAGAAACCCTCTTCTCTCTCTTCCTGGACCAGCACTAGAAATCTTATTAACTGTTCCTTTGTGTGATTGAGAAATAACTAGCAGATGAGTATAGCTGCCGTTTTTCTGGGAATGGTTTCTGAAGTACATGTGCGGAGTGCAGTGTATGGGAGGTGTGGACTTCCTGCATTTTGCCCATACTCATTGTGCTGTGGAAAACAGCTGTGTTTTATACTGGTGTGTTTGCCCTGGTGAAAGAGAGCATTGTTTTTTAGGCGAGCTATTGAAATATAAATTGCAGTTGTGTTTTTGTAGTATGGGTATAATACGTTCATTGGACACCATAGTCTATCTCAGTGCATGGAAATGGTCTGCATTGTTTTGCATTAATAGTCACACCTTCCAGTCATGTAACCTCTCCCCTTCGCCCAGATCGCTTTGTCCCACATCCTTTTCATAATCATTTTGCCACATGAGAGATATAACGCGATTGCCTATATAAATCGGGAAGATTTCTAGGGATCTGTTGCAGCTGCTGATGCTTGCATGTACAGAGTACGTTTGCTAGACTTAAGGTCCATAAAGAAAGTTTTCCAAAATACATCCCAGATTCTATCCTACCTGCTTTGGGCTTTGAAAATCTCAGTGTTTGAGAACTTCTTTGAGAGCTTCTCAGACACTCTGTCTGAGTATGCCCTACAACCAGCCTTGGATCTGGGTATAGCTGGGGGCTGGGAAATGACGTTGACCCTAGGTGGAGTGCTACCCTCTCCTAGTGGAGATCAGGGAGGAAGGTTGCATCCCAGCCTGCCCACATCCACACAGCTTCCAAGTCAGATTGATGTTTTCAGAGATCTTTAACAACCCAAAAAACGATGGATGGACAGGGTATTTTTGCGTAGCCACTTGCTCTAGAGGTGCAGTGGTTCCCTGAGAGAAAGAAAATTAATTGCTGCTTTAGATCATTTTCGTTCTCAACAGATGTGCACCAGAAGAGATTGAGAGGGGAAGTAGAGCAAGTACTAGCAGCATTAAACATGTGCACTCCTCTGGGCAGGAAGCAACAGATATATAAAATTTCTTTGGGGTTTAATTTTTTTTTCCCCTTACCCATAGATTATATTATGGATCATACTGTTCTGTCCTGTGCTGGACCATAAATTGGTTGTTTAGTCCAAACTCTGTTCGTAGTAGTGAAGAAAATGAAATCTCTTTATAAAGAATTTCTTACCTACAGAGAGATACATTTTTGCTACACGTGAAATTTTTTCTTGATATTTATTTGGTCATTGACTAACAATACTGGTTTCCCCATAATATAATACAGTATATTCATGTTTTCTGTTACTTTCATTTTAAAGTCATCCATAGCTTTAACTTGAATTGCTTTAAAAAATAATCTCCCACTCTCTTCCAGTTTGGAAGAATTTTCTTTGACTGTTGGCGGTTGTTGGACATCATTTTAAAGGAAATCTTTGCCACAGACCTGCTCACTTTGAAGCAAAATGTAGATTTTGTCTCAGCATAGTGTTTCCACAGTAGCAATGGAAGATTGTGGGGGTGTGCTAATAGTATTAACTGGAAATTGGGGAAGAGGTAGTCCTCTTGAAGCTCTTCACACTATGCAGCTACCATATATTTAGCAAAACACATACTTGTCTTGTTCTAAATATAATGTGCATCAGGGATCCAAAAAGAGCTAGAGAGCTGACTGGGGGTGGGGAGGCATTTAAACAGGTTACATTTCCTGTTTTCGTATATACAGTCTTTATTTCACAGGTCTTCTAGTGAAATACTTTTTAGCAGTGTCCGACAGTTGCATCAGCCCAATAAACTTTTAAGCTAAAACAAGTGAAGTCCTTTAGAGCTGACGGTCCGTGGGTATTTTTGTAGGTTACGTACCTATGGAATTAGTTAGCCCAGTGTGCTTCTGACTTGAGTAATAAAGCTGTTGCTTAAAATTTATTCATGTTTAATTGCTGTATCTCTCTTAATTGTTTATAAGAATGACACAGAAGTCCCCACACAAAATTTTCCCCTTCATGTCATAGACATGGGGGAAAAAAGAGTCAATTGAAAATGTTTTAAAAATTGAAAGTGCGTTCCCTTTCATTTCACTAAGTGGGAAATGGCTTGGCAAATGTAAGCCTTCTTTTTCATGATGAAGAAAGATGTAAGAATTAATGAAGTCTAAGATGAAGGAAAGAATGAATATCTGGAGAAGGCAGTTATCTTTCACTGTTTTCCACTTTTGTCAGTCAGTTTTTATTAGTCCCATAAATACCATTACCTGCTCTGTCCCTCGGCATAAGGACCTACCTTAATCTCTTCCGAAGATACAACAACCAGCCCCAGAGCTATATTCCTTTTCTTCCTTCCAGATAAAAGATGATGCCAACATGCAAATGCTTGGTGATTCAGTGGGGAAGAGAATGGGACGTTTGTCACAGTGTTGAGAGCTGGGGCAGGAGGGATTGACCAACTTCCTTTGTAGTCCGAGCCAGAAATGGGTATTGAAAAATGGTCAATTCAAATAGGCTTTGCTCATATTACAGGAAAAATGGCATGGGTTTATTATTGACCTAATTTCTGCACTTGGTAGTCTGGAACTTGTTGTGATCTGTACTTTTGTGGGTTCTGGTTTTGGGGTGGTTCTTGATTCTGAGAGATTTAAACATCAACCTGAAAGAAGATCAGAAAGCTGTTGAGATTTCTTTTGGAATTAAAGGAAAAGAACCAAAGCCGCGTATGAAAGCATACAGGTCACCAACATCCCCTCTCTTGTTTGAGAAATCAGTCTGTCAGTGTTAGGAGTGAATGTTGCATTTAGGCGATAGTGTAACATGCCTAGCGGGAAGTAAACCATGCTTGGTTGAAAAAAATCTCTGCAGTATCTTCATTAGGTTGCAAATTTCTGGTAGTGCCCCTTGCATGAAGCTAGGTTTATGTTGTGTTGTAACTTTAGGAGGAGCTTTCACTCTGATTGCTCTCTACCTCCGTGTGTGCAGAGAACGTAAGGGGCATGTGGTGTGGCTGCTTTCTCCGGTAGTGGCTGTGAGCATGACTGCAGTCTAACTCACCTGAGGAAGAGGCAAGGGAGACCACCTGCGGTCTGCACATATTTGTATTAGAGACGTAGGATTTCTATTGCTGATAGTCTTGTTCTCTGTGGTGACCCTAGTTAAATCTGAAGGGAAGTTGTGAAGTAGTTCAGAACTGCAAATGGACAGTTCCTGTTCCATGTTTTGTGACAAATTCCATTCCTGGTTGTGTTGGATTAAAAATAGTATGAGCACATGGACTTACTTGGGCTTGGTTCCTTCTCCATTAAACACAATTTCATGCAGTGTTTCTGGCTAGATTAGTAGTTCCTGGCTTTTTCGTAGATGATCCTCATTACCACGACTCATTCCTCTCTTTTTCTGTGTCTTTTTTCTGCCTCTGCATTCTCACATTTCCTGTTTCTACCTCTGTTCCTCATCACTGGTTCTAGCAACACCAGTTATAAGCACTAATAAGCTTGGCCAAGCTTATTAAGATGTAGTTCTGGTGTGACTCATTGTTCAGAACTAATAGACTGGATATTAGGTCTGGATTCTGATGTTAGGTTGCCCCACAGAGTCTGGACAAGAGGCCGTTTTAATATGGATGATGAAAACACATGGTTCTTTCACAGATGGCAGTTTTCCTCATGGCAATGATATTTTTGCATTTGCTTTGTGTCAGTGGATGACAGACTCATTCTGAGTGATGCTGAACTGTTCTCTGAGTTGTATGTTAGTTCTTGTGTTCTAATGTTTTAAAGGTTTTCCTTTTCTTACTTTTTTTTCCCCCCTCCTTTAGACCATTTCACGTGGAGCCTACAAACATAGTCAGTGTGAATGATGACATGCAAAGAGTCACTGATGAAGCTTCAGCAATGAATAAGCGGATTCATTACTATAGCAGGCTCACGTCTCCTGCAGACAGAGCATTGGTAAGGCAAAGACAGGGCCACATTTACTGAGTGGTCTCACTCATGCTGGGTCTTCAACAGCCTTGGTTTATAAGAGAAGCACAAATAAAGGTAGGGGGAGAACCGCTCTGCAGCTTGCGTTGAAGTAAATACCTGGTAGCCGAGTACCTTAACAAGGTCTTGTGCTATCACCAGTTGTGGTTGACTTCTTGTGCAATGCCTTCACCACCCAAAGAAAACATGCAAACAGCTTGAATTTTGTAACAGTGGTCCAGGCTGCCCAGATCTGTGTACTCATTTCTGCCATCTACAAGAGGATTTAAACAGTTGTCAGCTGCAATGATTGAACTAGCATGATTTGTGCATAGTATGTTACAGACATTTTGCAGAAGAAAAATCTGTTTTTCTGCTATCTAGCTAAAAATCGTATCAACCGTTTTTTTCATGGGGAGAAAATTAGTATAGTCCAAACTTTTTTTTTTTTAAAAGCACTTTTTATGGAAAGATTTTTGTGATTTACAATGGTTGGCTTGCTGTATTTGGGATAATAGTTACTTTGGTGTTACTAATAAGTCTTGTGTTTTATCCATTTGTTAGATTGCTCCTGATCATGTACTTCCAGCTCCTGATGAAATCTATGTGTACAGTCCATTAGGAACTGCTTTTAAAGTTGACAGTTGCACAGATGGCTATGGTAAAAACTCCAGTATAGTGACAATGTATGTTAAGCACCTTGGCTTATATTAGCCAGATAATGCATTATTATTGAATGTTCTGTATTATATTCATACCTATTGTAGCTAAGAGGATAGTATGAAGTAAAATTGCTTCTTAAATTATTCACTGGCTTTTTTCTTTTCTTCCTAGATTTATGATATGGAACACAATGATGGGTACATCTATATTAAGTATCCCATGGGGAATAAAACAGGTATGCATATGAAAATGTTTTTGGCAATACGTCTTGCTCTTCATTTTTATGTAGTGTTATTGATAAAGAAAGTAAACTGTATTTCTCCTTCTTAACAGGCAGGCTTTACTTCTGGAATCATTCTCATCTTACTGATGGGCATTTTGACTCTCTATTGCTGCTACAGAGTTGTGAAATCACGGAAAATGATACGTAAGAGATACAAAGATTAATTACTCATATATTTCCATTACTTGTGAAATACAGAGATCTAATAGATTCTTAGTTTTTCTCTGTCTCTACTACATGTTAGACCTGACGTGCAATAAAAGCTGTTTCTTTGAATGTCTCCCTACTTCTGTCGCTTGGATCTAAGCTCTGTAGGCTAAATGTCTGTCTTGCCTTATTAGATCATCATTCAGTTCCGTGGGACATAAGTGTTATGGCCAAACCCAAACGCTTAGCAAGCAAGATTTCAGATGTGCACGTACTAAGTGTTTGGGGACTTACGGGGTTAGAGGCTTCCCTTCTTCTCCATAAGCACTGTCCAATTCTCTACCTGTATTTCTGATCATGTTCCATAGTGGAACAGCGTGGGCTGCAGCTGCACCCGCTTGTGTTGTATGCCTGTACTACCCTAATATTGGTATGCATTCTGTGTTGGAAGCGACTTATGGACAGTTGCCTCACTGACAGTGGTTCTATTTAGAATGTACTTTTATTGTTCTAAACTCATCTTGCTGCTTTTGTAGTTGGTGCTTTTATGCATAAACTAACACCTCGCTGGCTCAAATAAAGGCAGTTAAGACCTCCAGGTTGTGACACATCATTTCAGGGCATTGTTGAGGACTAGTTCCTTATCTGGCTTACTTTGCCGTAAGTCCTGCAAAAGGCTTTAACTGCAGATGTGTGGCTGCATGTTTTTGCCAACATGTCTTATTCCAGTGTTTCTGGAAGTACTCATAGTAGTAGTATGGCCACAATAAAAGCCTCTATCTACTTCTTCAGTCAAACACGTAATGAGTATTATACTTTAAAGTTAACAGCAATCTTCTTAGCCCTTGGAAGCACTGTGAATTTGTGCTTCCTGTCATGAAACAGGACGCATCCTGTCATGAAGAGTTCTACTGATTGTGATACAACATTATGTTTAGATATGTTTCTATTTTTTGTATCTTCTTTAGCTTTAATAGATACCTCAAACTGGGAATTCCCAGACGTTTGCAAGTATTACTTTGGATCCTTTGGGCAATGGTCAAGCCTCTTATTTTCTATGGTATCGCTTGTTGGAGCCATGGTTGTTTATTGGGTGCTTATGTCCAACTTTCTGTTCAACACAGGAAAGTTTATATACAGTAAGTATACATTTTTAGTTAACTTTTCCAGCTATCTTGTGGAAAGATTAAGACTTTGCTTTATATTGAAAGGATTTTCCATTTTACTTAATCTTGGTTTTTCTGTTACTTTGCCTGAAAAGTCAAGTGAGAATAAGTAACTGTGTGGAGTTACTGACACAGTTATTTATGTTTTCAAAGCCAGTTTCTCAATCTCTCTCTTAAAGTGTGGTTTTAATGAAAGACCAAGTACCAATTACCTGATTTGCATATCAGTAATGAGACTTCTTGATGTAGGTTAAACAACCCAAACCTGGTTGCTTGTTTCCACTTTGTATTTTCACTCCCCCCTTGTTGGCACAGGTGGAACTATTTGAACAGCCATATAACAGGGTAGGCTGTTGAAATGATCCAGGTTAATGAAAAAAAATCTAGTTTCATTCTAGATTTCAGCAAACACGCTTAGAATGCTGCCATATAGAAAGTTTATGCAAGCGTCCCTGAAGGAACAGTGAACTGTAGCACTATGAAAGAATAATTCTTAGGCTGGCACTACTACAAAAGAAAATACATTGGTTATTTACACCCCTGTACGTGCACAGACACACAAGCTTTTGTGGATACAATCAATCAGGTATGTAGAGTTGTGGGAGTAAATGATGGAATTGAGAGCTTTGAAAATCTGACTCATAGCGTTGAATAGCACAACTAAGATTTAAGAGTTTCTGTTTTGAAGGTAATTAACTAATCTCTGAGCCAAATAACAGCACAGACACTTACACCTCATAAACAATGTTTAATTAGTGTTCCTACCATCCCTGAAGGACATACTTTAACTTATTGGTTAATGACTGATGTATTTTATAGCTGACCTAATTCATATGTTGTTAAGGCCATTTCATTTTAGACTTTGGGGTTTTTTTAATAAGGTTAGTACTTTAGTCTTAAATTATTCTAAACCAAATAGCTCTGATTCTAATAAGCAATCCAGAATGATCAAAACAGTTCCTTTTCTAGGAAGAACGTCGTGATTTTCTCTATCGGAATGTTACTTTATCACTTACCTATATTTTTCAGAGGTTCCCATTGAAGTTGTTTGCTCTGTGATGCCTTTTAATCATTGGGTTCTTGTCCTAACTTTCATTGTGGCTACTTAATTACTAAGTTATAAAATGAGTAATAGGATGTAGGTTTGACACAATGGCATCTTCCAGTCATGCATTTCTAAGTTATTCTAAGCAGGCTACTCTATTTAATTCTAGTAGATTCAGATGACTTTTTTAAAAATCTGCACACACAATTTAGGTGGGAATAGATTGATTTCCTAAGGGAGGATGGTTTAGAAATTAGTAGTATGCAAAGAATGCAAGAACTGTAAGCCAAGTATGATGTCCTGTCTTTTTTTGTAATAAAGCATCCCGTGCTTTTATTCTGTTTCTGTTTTATGAAACAGAAATAAATCCACAAATGCAATTGCTAGTCATAAAACACTTAAGTACAGAGGAATCATAAGCTGACTATCCATCTATAATTTTAAAGTGCTCCAATTCCATAACAGCTATCAGTTCTTACAGTGGCTTCACAATAAGTATTTTTTTTTGAAGTAGCAACACAAAACAATGGTGAAGTGAGGAGGTGACGAATGATTTTAATTAAATCTTCTGATTGTTGTATACTCTGAGCTGATATCAGTAAGTATGAGAAACTCAATTGCGATTCAGGGTGTCATAAATCAAAATGAAGAAACAAAAAATAGTTTTCTTCCCACAAGACTTTTTGCTGTCTTTATGAGAAACAAGCTGCTATTAATTGCATTTTAAAAACCTGAGGCCTACTGCCCCAGTTGATTTTCTGTGTGCGTAATACTCCCACATGCAGCAGAAGCAAATTGTAACCAGATACATGCTAATTCAATTTCCAAGCTGATGGGCATTTTCTGCATGTGTATATATACATAAATACAAATAAACTTCTATGCAATACTCTCATACTGGTGAAATCACGGAAACTCAAAAGTATCTGGTGTGGCAGAGCAGTGAAGTAGCACAGGAGTGTAGTGTAAACAAAATACTACCGGAGGTGACTGTAGACAGACTTAAACCTTTTTTCCAGAGATTCACTTCTTTAAAAAAATAACATGGAAAAAGCATCCCACAGAGCCTCTTCTGAAAAAAAAAATTAGAAAAATAGGTAGGGGAAGCTTTTTCCATTTAATACCATCTGAACTAAGGGTATGGGTACATGCACTTTGCTTCTGTCCTGAAAGAGGCTGGTTTTAGGATGCATCTCCTGACTGATGTACTGTAACGCTGCAGACAGAGGAGCTGGGGCAAGCGAAAGTGTGCTGGGGGAACAGGAATGGGCAGCCTGGAGGGGAGTCTTGGGAACTTCATAAAGGGACAGGGCTGCTGAGAAGAAAGTAGTGCAGTGGGGACTACTTTAATGCACTTCTAAAAGAAAGTTTTAAAATGCCCACTTGGGGCGTGGGGGGGGAGTGCAAGCTGCTGTATCACACCTTTTGATGTAATTTTCCAAAATATTTTCTTACTTAATTTTCATCAAGTCAACAGATAAAGGCCTAATAGCAAGTTTGGGACATTGATAGTAAGATTTTTTTTCTTCTTTTCAGACTTTGTTCATGACATTAATGTAACAGATATTGTTCCTGGCACAAATGGAAGTAACAAAGGTAAGAAACACAATACTAAGTGTTTCCTGGTGTGGGTTTAAAGGCAAGGCATCATGTTTCTATGCCTCACCATGTTCAGTTATAAAGTGTATATCGTAAGTTCTAACTACCTGTTTTTTAAAAATACTGTAGTTTTCTATCTTGGACTTGTACTTCCACAAATAACCACACGCTTGGAAAGCTTAATAATTGAAGGGATAAAAAAAAAAAAGACATGGGTGTGGGAATAAGGATTAAAAAGCAAATTACAAGTTTATGTATACCCAGATAGATCTTCCTTAAAACCATGAATGTTAGACCTCTTAACTGTAGTTGCACAATGAGGAATTGCCTTAAGGAATTTTAACTTGCGCACCCTAAAATTGACGCACATCAGATCTGTTTACTATTTAAAATCTTGGCTGGGGAATTTTTGCTCATCACCACCTCTGCAGCAACATTCTCATTTAAAAAAAACCTATAAGAACAGATTTAGTGATGCCAAGCAGGAAAAGAAACAAATGTCAGAATAGCTACATGACCATCCGCTTGCGTTTTTTGGAGATTCTGACATTTGCACGGCTAAGGGAAGAAGCTGCTGTCAAGTACGAAGATAGGTCTGTTGAGAGTTCTTAAGTAGGCAGAATAATGTAGAATGAAAGCAGGAGCTACACATCATCAGCCTCAGATCTTTCTGCCTGTATATATAACTGAGCATGTAGTGCTGTGTTGTGAAGCACAAAATTTCCTCTATCCTGGGTGCTTGTGGGAATGGGGAAGTATTTCAGTATCAGCCAGGCAGTTGTGTGTCACACCAGCTACAGCCATGTTTCTGGATGGCAGATGTTGGAGCCGGGCAAAAAAGTTGAGAAATAATACTGAAAACCAGTTGATTTGCATCTGAGCTAGTGCTGAATCCTGTTTCTCCTGCAGCCCTCACCAGCAAGGCACCAATAGCTGCTGAAGTGCTCTTTCTTTTGTGCTCTCTCCTGCTTCTGCTGTTCTGTCCCATTCTTACGCAGCAGGGGGTATATCTTGGCGACAAAGTAGACAACAATATTCCACAGCATCCTCCAGCAACTGGAATATTTAAAGCAGCTGCTTCACAGAATTAAGGGCTGCCAGATGCTCAACTGACTTTTAGCAGGGCATTCAGGGCTACCGAGGAGATCAGTAAGAACAAAAGCATTTTTCAAGGTCTGTGAAACAGTCCTCTTGTAAGCGATGGAGAGAAGGCAAATGAAAAAACTGGAAATAAAGTAACATAATGGTCTCTAAAGAAGTTTGACAGAACACTTTTTACAACTTTGCATTTGTAATAGAACAAGCATGCAGCCAGTGTGGGAGGGAGGCTGTCAAGTATTGCGAGAATGCCAAAATTTAAAAGAAAACATTATGAGAACAATAAGACAGGTTCATATTTTAACACATAACTTTGTAAGCATGTATTAGAACGAAATGCTGATACTAACAAAATCAAATAAACGCATTTATCAAGGGATCTTGGTTTGGTTGGTTTTATTCCAGTCACTTGTTCAGGTGCTGCCATTGATCAGCCACCTTGTAACAGGAGTGTGACGTTCCCTTTTGGTAGTGTTATGGGTGCATATCTTAAATGCATATCTTGCTTCTGTTGTGTTGTCCAGCAGTAGTGTACTCGCACCTGGCATGGTACCATGATGACAAGATGTTTTAGTTCAGTGCATGAGTTTTAGACCTAACAGTTGTTGTTGTAGCTTTCTTGTCATCCTTAGTTTGTGTGTTCCCAGAGCAACGTACAGTAATGCATGCTCTTCTGTACACAGACGCATTTGTATCTTGGTTCACACGACCTTACTGAAGTGTGTAGAGACAGATTACAGTGCTAAATACACAGCAAGATGCAGAGGTGCATTGCTATGCCTTGATTCCAGCAGGTGCATGTAGGCACTGAACACACCTAGTTATGGGTATGTGACCTTGCAGGCTGATCCAATGGCACAGCACAGGCTTCAGACAAATGAGCCTCTTTGTTGTGCTTGGCTGAAAAAACTGTAGCACTTGTCAGCTTAGAGTGCAAGGTGTGTAGCAGTGAAATCTTAGCGCTGAACTCCTGATAAAAAACCAAATAGAAGTTAGGAACTAAGCTGTCAAACATTACTTCCGAGTGGTCCTATTCCCAAAACGTAAAACACTCTCCAGAAATTATGGGATCTTGGCTGTGAAGATTCTGTGCAAATAAACTCCTTTTCATCTGTGGATATTTTTATTTTCCTTTCTTCCAGTCATCTGTCCAAGTGCTGCTAGCAGTCATCCACCACAGAACAGGAGTGTGATGTTCTCTTCTGGCAACAATACAGGTTTCGAACTCTTCGAGGAGTGGTGGAACAAATCACAAACTGTACCATTTTACCTGATTGCTGTTCTTCTACCCCTGCTAAATCTGAAGTCTCCATCCTTCTTTGCAAAATTTAATGTCCTAGGTAGGTAACAAATACTGGTAAAGCATTGGTTCATTCTGCCTGAAATGTATAGAAAACAGTGAAAGCTACTCCAGTGAACATAACTATAGAATCATTTAGGTTGGAAAAGACCTTTAAGATCTTTGAGTCCAGCCATAAACCTACCACTGCCATGACCACCACTAAGCCATGTGTCTACACATCTTTTAAATCCTTCCGGGGATGGTGACTCCACCACTTCCTGGGCAGCCTGTTCCAATGCTTGACAACTCTTTCAGTGAAGAAATTTTTCCTCATATCCAATCTAAACCTCCCCTAGTGCAACTTGAGGCCGTTTCCTCTTGTCCTATTGCTTGTTACTTGGGAGGAGAGACCAACCCCCACCTCACTAGAACCTGCTCCCAGGTAGTTGTAGAGAGCGATAAGGTCTCCCTTCAGCCTCCTCTTTTCTCACCCCAGTTCCCTCATCCGCTCTTCATAAGACTTGTGCTCCAGACCCCTCACCAGCTTCATTGCCCTTCTCTGGACACGCTCCAGCACCTCAGTGTCTTTCTTGCAGTGAGGGGCCCAAAACTGAACACAGTATTTGAGGTGGGGCCTCACCAGGGCTGAGTACAGGGGGACAATTGCTTCCCGCATCCTGCTGGCCACACTATTTCTGACACAGGCCAGGATGCTGTTGGCCGCCTTGGCCACCCAGGCACACTGCTGGCTCACGTTGAGCTGGCTGTAGACCAACCCCCCCAGGTCCTTTTCTGCCAGGGAACTTTCCAGCCACTCTTCTAGTAGTTTGCTGGCAGCCGGTACTGTGCCTCGGAGTGGTTAGTTGGTTGGTTTGTTAATCACCCAGAGGATTTCTACCCTGCTTTGACTGAGTCTTACAGTTAATAGGGAGTTGTTTTTTTTTTCCTTTGCTCCCTTGGTAATCCTGTAAAACAAGTTTCACTATACTTAGAACAGATTTTCTCAAATAATGGTACACATACTACTGTGCAGCATTTGTCGCATACTGATTTGGCGCAAACAGTCGGGCATACCCTTCCCCAGCTGGTAAACATTTCAACACAGGCAGTCACTTCCAAAGATCAATTGCTTCTGACCTGAAATAATTTGCTGTCGATCAGTTGATTAATTAATCACAACATCAGTCAGTGTAAGTTGCTGCTCTGCTTTGCCCCAGCTCCAAATACCCTGGCCTGTTCTGTGCTACAAGGACAAAAATTGTGACTTCTCCTTGCTTCTATGTCTGAAGATAGAAGATCAAGGCAGGTGGGCTTGGTAAAGTGCATAAAGCACATGGACGATAGGTGGGATTGGTCACAGTTTATAGAGTAGGTGAGATTTGAGGACATAGCATTGAAGCCCGTAATGAAGAGAAAGGGGAAGAGGAGATGGGGATTGCAGAACAGGTTGAAAAACATGGAAGTGTATTGTAATGGAGGTGGAGGACAGGGAATTGAGGGTCTAGTTTGTCCTCTGTTCCAGTGTGACATTTGATTAGAGCTTGGATGTGCCATTGCTAGAACCACTAAATGAAAATACATCTCGGGAACTCAGGTAGATGATAGTACTTCTGTGTAAAAAGGGGTTTATGTAGACTGGATATAACATTAGGGATAAGAAAATATTTTATCAAGTGCAATCTAGCCATAACTATATCTGTTTTTAAAATAAGCACATTATCATAGGCAACTTTTTTTATTTGAGAACCTTAAAATAGGAAACTTATCATAGCTTCAGTAGATTGTTATATAATTCAGCTGTTCAAAGTTGCCTTAATTTTTGTAAACCTTGAAGTTTATAGCACAAGAAAAAATAGAAGGGAATTTTTGAGATTCTTGAATGAATCTTAATAGATAAGTTTTATTTGTCTTTACACCTACAGAAACCTAAATCATTAGGAAACTATGGAATATTTTAGCTGGTAAGCTGATCCTCAAGTACAGAAACTTTTATCTTTCTAATTACTTGACTATGCTCTGTGTAATCAAATCATAGTTTCTTCAGTTTATTTTTTAACCTTGGCGATATAACTAGGGTGAAATGATGTCTTATCTGAATCTGTATTCTGAACTGTAAAGGTGCTGTTCCTTTGTCTTTACTTACTTGCAGCCTGTTCTCTGGTGACTAGCAGTAGTATTAGCCGGGAGGTTGCATTGCAGTAGCCTTAATTACTGTTGCATAGTTTCCATCAATTTTTAGGTAGCTACTCTTCTGCCCTTATCTCTTTGAAGTAGCAGGAGCCAAGATCATATGCTTACCATACCGCATGCAGACACAGCAAGACATTTATAGCTATCTGTGATTTTCTCTGTAGTCCTCTAGCTGTGCAGAGTATTGCTGGATGCCTCTGAGCCAATGAGATGGAATGCAAATCCAGTATTATGATCAAGGTTATCCAAGGTTATGATCAAGACAGGGTTTAAATCAGTAGTGGTCAAATGTCATTATCGGCTTCTAGCTCCCAGTGTAACGTTCACAACTGCAGTAAACATTCATATCTCACGGGGCCATTTTGGTTCAAAATGTCTGACTAAATGGACATTGTAATAGCTGCGGTACTGTGTCTGACTTTCATGTTAAAATCCTGACTTTAATGTTAAAATCCTGACAGCTGAAGCTGAAACGATTGTTACTGCTCAGAGGACTCCCTATCTGCCCACCACCAGGGATTACAGGATACTTCTTCCACTGTCACTAGTGCAGCATCTGGAGAACCTTCAACATGCTGAAAGATTGCATTGGGTGCGAGTGCATTATTCTTTCTCTCTACCATATAAAAGAAATAAAGAAAAATAAAATTTAGAACTAGCCTGTATTTTTAAGAATGTGTACCAACCCTAAGTGTTTGAGCTACTGGAAACTAGCTGGATGGAGCAGGAATAAAACACAGCACAAATACTTTATACTGCCTCATGGCTTTTGTCCTTTCCAGGTACCGTTTCCGTTGTCTACTTAGTTTTCCTGGTTACTGTAAAGGCTGCTCGTCTGGGAATCCACTTAGAATACAACTGGTTTATGGAGAATGAGTTTTTTGTGCCAGGTAAGATAGTTAAAATGCAGTAATAA
This sequence comes from Chionis minor, assembly GCA_013398295.1. Taxonomy (NCBI): domain Eukaryota; kingdom Metazoa; phylum Chordata; class Aves; order Charadriiformes; family Chionidae; genus Chionis; species Chionis minor. The sequence goes on along the minus strand of VZSF01009829.1, from coordinate 754,529 downwards.
AGCACATATGTGATGAGTTTAAGGTTTTTTTTAAAGCAGTTCTTGAGTGACTTTCTCATTCACCTTTTAACACCTCTGTGACATAAAGTGAGGAATTGCTCTCTATGTTGCGTGTAGATGCTCAGGAAGGATCCCTTGTGACAAAGTGACAAGGAATCCCTTTCACAGTGATTTTCCTTAATTGGGAGACAGTAACAACAAGGTTACTCCAACATACATCATATGACAGGGAGTTTGCCATAGTTCTATTTCGCCTGTATTAGAATAATTTCTAGCCGCACCATTTTCAGATCATGCCTGTTTCAGCAGCGGTTACAAATGACAAACTGTAGACAGACTGATTAGCAAAGGTGCTGTAAGTTCTGCACACACTGTCTTGCTTGAGTGAAATAGCTCATTCACCATAATTTATGAGTATGATTTTCCTGTACTTCCCAATCTATCTCAGGTTTTAGTCTATAGTCTTAGCTCTTCCCTTTTATACACCAGTTAGCTCTCCAGTATGTTTCTTTTCTTTAATATTGTTTTGGTGACTGTTTGTTCTTTCCAAATTACCGTTACAAATTACTGCATGAGATGTCACAGTCATAAACAGTGGTATTGCATGAATGGATAGTCTAAAGAGATCGGTTTCATGTTTTAGGATTGGCCTGGAATGAGAGATCTGATATTAGGGCTTAGTTTAGCTTAGTTTTTTCACTCTCTTTTACAACAGGCAGAATGATATGACCAGTTAGCTCCAAGGAGCTGTGTCCTCTGCTGTTGAATTGTGTCACTCCTGTTCTTAGAAACAAGAGGATTTTGTCCTTCTTTAAAAGTTACTTATTTACTTAGGGCAAAATTCAGAGATATGCACCTTCTTAGGGTTACTTTTGTGGGTTTGGGCAATTTTAGTTTCCCAGTCAAAATAAGCACTGTACTAACAGTTTTACGCCTGGGTTGCAGACTATTGTTAGGTTCAATAATGTAGACTTGGAGAAGAAAACAAAAATAACTTGAAAGATTGGGATGGATTTTGAATTACTGTAGCAAGATAGAGATGAAAAAAAGAAACACCAGAGTTGTTCCGTGTTTCTTATAGAATCTGATCTAATTTATCAGAACCATGGTAGCGCACTGTGGCAAGAAGAGTAACGACTCAGTGAGTAAGCTACCGATAGTACTTAGTTGAGTGAAGTTACTGATATGAAATTCAACTGATTTAAGTGTGTTCACATTGTAGTTGCAGTGGTCTTGCAGCTGCTAGCTTGCAGCTACATTGTCTTTGTCGTCTTCTGCCACTCCCTTTGGGTTGATTTGGCCCTCTAGTTGAACTGAAATTGATTTAGCACAATAATAAGCAGAATAAACAGCCTAGCTAGTGTATTCTATGTATGTTTGGCAAAGAGGTCTGCTCAAAACCCAGTATTCCTCTTCTCCGCACCCCAGCCCCTACCTGTCATCAAATCTGTTTGCTCATTTTTCCATAAGTGCTGCAGGTCATTCCTTCCTCATTTCAGCCAGGCATTCAGAACTGTATTTCAAGACCTGAATGCCAAGAAATGAGTGAAAGGCAAAGTAAAACTGTTTCTTTGGCTTGGTCGTGTAACCAAGAAAAAATAAATTATTGTCCTTTCTTGCTGAGTCTTCAAAGCCAGGGATTTTTTGCAGAGTATGATTGTGTGCAAGACCAAAGCAAATGCTTTAAGGATGAACTGGATTATCTCTGTAATTCCCTAAGAACACTCCTGACTACTGCAGCGTAAGTACAAACTTAAAGATAGACTTAGGTAGTTGTGAAACAGTTCTATCTATGCTATCTATTTTCCTCCATCACTGCATTTACTTTTAGGCAGAATTTCTGGATTAACAAACTTCTTTTGTCTCTGGTTTAAAAGTTGGATTTCAAAGCACTGGATGATTAGTTAATGAGCTAATTTATTTTGTATGGCATTGTTCTGCATGCTGTCTTTAAGTAGAAATGATATTCGAGCATGTGCTGCTCGGGTAGTAGACAAGAATGTTTGGTCTTGCTCTTGTTGCCAGCATGGAAACACGGTTTTAACTGGAACTGCCTCAGCAGACAATCTTCAAATGCTCTTATGGCCTCATATCTACAGACTCTTTATGGGAGTGCGGGAGAAAATTTACCCAAACTGTTTTTCACTAATAAACCCATGTAAACTGGAAGCCAGCCTAAGTCTAAGAAATCAGCTTTTAAGCATCTTGAATTTCAAGTCCAAGTTCTGTTAAGCAGTCCTAGTCTAAAACAAGTTATAGCACGACACATGTGCCGTGGGTCACTAAGAAGTGGAGCACCCAGTAGTTTGATTATTTTGGTAATGTGACTGGTACTGCTAGGAGATAGGCAAAGCATGTAGCTAATGCATACAAATCCAGCTCCTCCTTATTGTTGTAGTGATGGCGAAATGCAGTGCTGAAAGAGATTCTGAATCTGTCAGTTTGCTTTTTGTTATTGAGACTGAAGTAGTGGATGGAAAACAAGCCCAAAAGTCACTTGCACTCTCAATTCTATCAGTAGTGCATCATGCTAGTTAGGTATTGAAGATACAGTGAATCCAGCCTCAGGGAAGGCATGTTCTCTCAACCTTGATGAGTCCTTCATTAATTGCCTCGGGTATGTTTACCTTGCTGACTTCATAGCACTTTAGAGAAATCTTGTTGAAGTATGTTTGCATTGAGCTCTCTGTGGTTTGATCTGTAAGGGTTTGTCAACCTCTGATGAGTGTTTTGCTATATTGTTGAACACTTTCCAGAAGGTGAGCTAGTTCAGGGATCTCTAATTGCTGTTAACACTCCAAAGAGTACATATATCCAGCAAAGACAGTGCTTAAATGACATTGTTGAATTCCTAGACCAGTTGCTGCACTTCCAGAAACACAATCTTGTGAACATAATCCTTCAAGTATTAAAAGAAGCAGAGCAGTGCTATTCCCATGGAAACAAAAAAATAAATAGATTTTTCATAGGTGCCCCAAGTTGTATAAGACAAGAAGTTGCTCTGCCTTTCTTTATGCCCTGGTTTGTAAGCAGAACCTCTTAAACATCTACAGATGTTCTTCCTCTGGTAGCGTAAGTGACTTCTTAATAACAACACATGCTCACAGAGAAATGATTCCTTTTCCCCATCTCCCTGTTCAGGGAACAATAGGTGTACAGCGTCACTGCAATCAATTCCTGCCCCGAAAATGCATTCCACTTAAACTGTTGAGAAGCAGAATGGCTTGTATGTGTAAATCCTAGATTAACCTAATAATCTTTGATGGTTGAGGTCTCTCAAGAAACTTTTATGGAGGGTGTGTTCTAGGGTAACCACTATCTTCATACATATTGTACTTCCTCATTAAATATCTTCATTGTCTGTGGTCAAAGGTAAGATAGATTGTCCCATTCCAACATGGAGGTTAATGTTTCTCTACAGCACTGTATGTCTTCTGCATTTTGGCATTGTTTGTTTCGAAGTAGTAAGTTCGTAACACTTTTTTTCCTCCCTTAGAATTTAGAATTCTGTTCCCTCAGCTCACAGGGGTTCTTACGCTTGCCTTCTTCATCCACAACTGTGTCATCACACTTCTTCAAAATAACAGGAATCAAGAAAACAATGTAAGTCATTTCACAATACTCTGCTGATTTGTATCTCGATTGCCAGGCGACACTAATTTTTTCCTGTCTGCTTCCCTTGAAATCAATCCAGGGACTGTAATCCAGCTACAGAAAACGTAACTTGCTCTTGTGATCTGATAAGAAACCAGTTATACGTACTTTTCACTGGCTACCAACAAGTAACAGATGCATTACAAATTTATTCAAATAAAAGGCTTGAGGAGCATCCCAGACTTACTTGCGATCAGGCTGGTATTAAATGGCCAAATTACATGCAAGAGGCAGAAGGGTTGACAATGTTCTAAGACTTTAGAAAACCTGACCAATTTTAGAATGAAAAATGCTGGACAATATTGGTCATAGGATTGATTTTAGCACAGTCCTGAACAACAGTGTTGGCGCCTAGGTAATACCTGCGTCTAGATAATGCCTTTTCTCAGAGTTGCTTCAGTAGTTTTGTGTCACAATCCAAGTCAAGGTTCGTAGAGAAACCTGACCCTATTTAGGAAATCCTCAAAAGTTGAAGCCTGGTTTGGGAACCTTTGTGATATGTAGCCTTCAGGCTGGTCCTTTGCGCTTGCAAAAGTTATGTGCTACTCATCCAGCTGGAAATGCATTCTTTCTTAATATCTTCCTGTTATAAAATACAAAATGGAGTAAATGTGATACAGAGTTAGACTCCTAGAGTACATTTTTACTGTAATTATTTTGATTATTTAATTTTTTCCTCCCTACTTTCCAGGATTCTTGTCCAGCTTCATTAAAATCTTAGCTGTAAAGGTAGCTACAATAACATACAAAGATTTTTAAATATTAGCTGTATGAAAAGCTGGTACAGAATCACAGAATCTCGGAACAATTGAGGTTGGAAGGGACCTCCGTGTGCCTGTCGTCTTGTCCAGCCTCCCTGCTCAAGCAGGGCCAGGTACAGCTGCTTTCCTACACAACACATCAGATAAAAGATAATCTGATTTGATTATTCAGAGGTGAAGTGCCGATTATGTGCCAATGCAGTGAGAAGGCCTTTTGCTTTAGTAATCTGCATAGTTACTTTTTTGTCCCTGTGAACCAAGGCCAGCTTGCGAATAACCACCTCTGCAAAGGAGTCATGAATTCTCCTCCAGGAAAGCTTTTGGGGGCTTATGGACATTTCTGAAAATAGTTTAACAACTAAAAAGGGGTTAGTGGAGCTGTGGAGGAAGAAAACTAAGTAAGTTTCTTCTCAGTTTTCTTAAGAAAATCTGAAGATGTGGAAAGGGCAAGATTTATCTTTCTCCTTAGCTGTGGCTTTCAAATTCTAAAGGTGCCGTAGCTCCAACAATCAGCTCTGTGCAGAGGAGGCCTAATGCCTCCATGCCACCTTCAGGAATTTTCCCCTGTATTTTCCCATTCCGTTTACATCAGAGCAAGCAATCAGCTGCAAAGCACAACACCTGGAATCTTCTCCAGTTTACTTTTCCTGTGTTAAGGAGGAAGAAACTGCTGTGTGCATTTGAATTGGCTTTTCTGAATGCCCTCCCTGGAGCTTAGGTTGAATTTCCAAGTCGGCTCTAGCATGGATCCCAAGCCCTTGACAAGACTCTTGCATTCCAGAGTGTTCAAATTGCACAGAAAGAGCACCTTAAAATATGGCAGGAAAGGTTTGTAATGGGAAACCAAATCTGTGCATAGTTCTAAAAGTTTTATTTGGCTAGAAATTTTCTTCCCTGTTTGTAGCTGTAGAGGAGCCTTTCACCTACATCTCAAAGTGCTTTGCAAATGTTAATCAAGCACTGATACTCTTGAAGAGCTAACTGTTTTGTGGTTATTTCACAAAGCTGCTGGACTAAGTGGGAGGTTTACATATGTATAGGGGTCTCAGCCTGTCAGGGTATTTTTTCCTATGTATTTACATCAGCAATATGCATTCTCATATCTGTGTCTCAATACTGATATAAGGGGACTCAAATAGAGACTCCACTGTTTTATGGATCAACCTGTTACATGTCACTTCCATCAGAGTTCTGTGTAAAGGCATAGAACTTGGCAAGCTGGAAAAGTACTGTTTTAGTTTTGAACAAAACTTGCTGAAACTATTGGTCATAAGAACAACTCTTTGAGGGGGTGGAAAAAAGTAAAGAGAAACAGTAACATTCCTTTTATGGAGTCAGAAATCCAAAACAATAGCAGCTTCCATTCTGGTCACAGGCGTGTATCACTGCCCAAAGCTAAAACACACATGGGGGGAGGATTCCTCTGGCTGCTATTCCAGTACAGTGGTGTGGGTGTGAGAAGAGCAGCGCACTGGAGTAAGCCAAATGTTAGGAGCACAGCCCAGAGAACTCCTGTGAGCAGACTTCTTTGTCTGCAGATCAAAGTTGAGCTCCCTGTTTCCATCTCCCACTGCTGCCCCCTTGCATTTATCGGTGTAAGTTTTTGTGCACTGCACAATCAACTGGTTTGGAAACTGATTGTGTAGAAGACTAACCTACCCACAAAAAGGTAATGAGTTGCATTTTTTGTTTGGGGTTTTTTTCTGACTCGCATCTGTGATCTGGTTCCCTGAGCAACTCTACAGATGCTGCACAAGCCCAGAGCGCGATCTGCAGTCATGAACACACTAGTGTTGTCCCCTGACAACTGCTTGTGGACCTACCTGGGGGAAAGGCTGGGAGTGGGGAGGTGTTTTTTGTCCAGGCAGTAACTGCAGAAGGCGTGGAACTGTGGATGGTGCTTATTTTCTGCAATATTAAAACCCTGTTTATTGCCTGTAAACAAAGTGAGCTTCCACTGATGCTGCTCTACCATTGGTTTTGCTTTCCAGCCAAAATTATGCACAGCTTTATGCATCTTGGTGAAGTACTTTTTTGTCACCCTGTTAAATGTTATCACTTGCCCTTTATGCTTGAACAGGTGAAATCTGTTTTTATGATCAAGTCCTGTTGAGATATTACAGGGGTAGTATCTCTTGAGAAGTGACCGGTCTGAAATGAGATGGTCAAAAGGTACTTCTAATGTGATAATAACTACGAAGCGCTGATACAGGCTTCTCCATCTACAAATTAGCTTTCACTGTGGTTCTAAAGAAAAATCAGATATTTTCTCCATGGCATGCAGCAGGGAAAACAAGGCCTGAAAGTTGCCTGTTCACACAGGAAATACCTGCAGAGCCGCAAAGCCTTCACTGTGCTGCATCTAGTCCTGTGCCGCAGGTCTCGCCTGCACCTGGGTACTAGTCTATGAGTGGGGTATAACGTCTTGTACTTTCAGAGTTTTCTTCATTAACTCCACCCAGTTTATCAGGCTCGTCCTTTTTGTTAGGAGGCTGATTTCTGCCTTTCTTCTGCTGCTGGTGCCAGCCTCAGTCACCCAATTTTCTCCTCTCCTGGAGGCACATTTTACACTTTGCTTTATGCATCTGACCAGAAAAGCTCCTAGTAACCGCAGCTAACATGTTCTCCAAGTTCCACCTCAAAATCTGCCTGATGTTTCAGGTGTACTTAACAAGGGCTTGGCAGGTGGCAAGCTGTGGTTCTTAAGACCTGTGTCCTGCATATTGTCTTTGGTACTTCCCTTCCGCTCACATCCCCCAAATACTTCCTTCCTTCAACCATTTTTTCTACATTTAATTCTTTGGTTATAAACTCTGGGTGTGAGAACTGCTGTATCCTTTATGCTTAGGCAGCTTCCCCCACAGTGATACCCATTCTGAATATAAACATCTTAATATAAATTTCAAAATAGACAAATGCGATTATTGCTCTGTTACTTAAAATAAATCCCTTTATCTCTCTCCATGTGTCATTTGGTTTTATCTGGAATTATGCTGTCTAAACAGTATTTATAGTCAAGGTCTTTAGGGTGTGAACCCAGGTCTCCCGAGGAATAACGAACATTAATCAATAGATATTCCTGTTATATGCACACACACTCTTGTACACAGGTACCTGTTTTACATGCAGAACCAGATTTTTGCAAGGGAGCTGACATATGTTTGAGAAAAATAAGTTCAGGTTTTTAAGTTGTTTTTATTTCTTTTCTTGTTGCTTATGGATATCAAAATCTGGGTATTCTTTGTATGGTGATATTACCTAAAGAAAAGGGTCTTGCTATAAAAATACATTATGAAAATTGTCTCAGTACTTAGTTTCAGGACAGATTAAAGCATACACCCTTAAGAACTGTAGGAACATGAACTGGTTAGTGTAATCAGAGGTAATAGCACACCAGCTATCTACCCTTAATCAAAGAAGTAGTAAGAATTTTGTTTTGGATTGCTTGCCCTCACAACTGCAAGTACTTTTCACAGCAAAAATAGTTTTACAGTTGGTTCTAGAGCTTACATGTAGGCTGAGTACAAATAACAACTGCAAGTTACTATGCTGTCTTTACGCATGAGGAATACACCTAAAATACCAAAATTAAAGCAAGTGACAAAAGGTTTTGTCAGGTGACGTGCCTTAAGAAGGCCTTGGGTCCATTTTGAAAAATTGTCCAAGTCCTGTCTTCAAGATATGAGAGTCCATGTCTCTCTGCAAAACCACCTTACTGTGATTAGTCTCTGCTCCCTGTGGTTAATGGACGTTAACTCATAAACACCTAGAAGAAATCTTGATGCTCAGATTTAGTATTCCTAAAATCACTTTTTAAGATGGACACTGGTGTTTTTGAAGATGTAGCTATTATATAAAAACCTGCACAGCTTCTCGTGTCACTGAGGAGAAATTCTGGGAATAATTTAAAGAACGTGCGTTGCTCAACCTCTGGTGGATGTTGATAGTCGTTACTCAGTGACCAGTGTGAGGGGAGTGAAGACAAGAGAGGCATCTTCCAGCTGCATGTAACTGGTCAGCAGGAGGACGAGGTTGTCGCTGGATGCGTGCAGCTGCCCGGCGCCACCCTGGGGTACGCATTAACAGCACATTGTTGTCCGATAAGAAATATGGTTGGCTTCTTGCAGGCTGATGGGAAAAAGGTATCTTCCACCCCATAAGCACTGGCAAAATGAGCAAGAGATTCCAGTTCCCTCACTAAAAACTGGCTTCCTCCTGAACTTTTCTTGAAACTCATAATTTAGCATTTTACGCTTCCGTCAGGAGCTGCCTTGCCCTCAGAAGACCCCAGGAAGGTATAGGATATGCTGCTTTTGTCAAGGAGATAGAGTGTAAAGAAAGACTTAGGGAAACATTTCCACGCGCAGATGTGAGCAAGCATTGTGCACACTCCGTGAGCTGGCTGGTGGCCATGATGATGATCCTGGTGTGGAAGCCATGTAGTCCTAATAACGTGGTGCTGTGCCTGAGACAATAAGACTTGTTTCTTAGTCATAGGAAAATAGGGTCATGTGTTAAAGCATTACTAGTAATCCTTTAAGAAGCTGATTATTATTAGCAGCTGTGTTTTGTTTGCTGTTAAGGTAATGAGTATTTTGTAGTGTAGCATAAGCTTATACAGAATATAGTTAGTTAATAACTAGAAACAAATGATCTACCACTTTGTTTCAAAAAAAAAAAAAAGAATTTATGTAGAAGAATGACCCACTAAGCACATTGCTCTGAGATCACTCTGATGTATATGTGGATTCTGCAATTTCATAAAGTACTTGAGTAGGTTTGCTGATTATTTTCCATACTAATGTTGCTAAAAATAATTTGTCCGCAGTTGACAGTCTTTATATGTTAAATACTTTAAAAATATAGTCAATATTTTCAGGAGTGAATGTTGAAGTTAAGCTTTAAATCCATGTTTAGGTATATGTAATATAGTTAAATACGGATTTATGACCCTAGCTTCTGCACCTTTTCCTAAAAATCTCTGACTCATTTAGTACGTTTACCTGGGGTGTTTATAGAAATTCAGTAATAAAGTGGATAGGCAATTTTAAGTGAAACTATCATAAAATACAAAACTAAAGCTAAAGGACATATATACCTCTGTGCCTACCTGTGCCTTCCTGTTTTATTTGCATTTTTTATTTACTAGTGTATTAGCTATGTCTTCCATTATCGTGCCATTCATACAGAAGCCTGGGGTGTTAGTTTTGGGTTTGGAGCCAACGCGTGTGTATCATCCTCTTGGGTTTCAAAGCAGCTTCTTAAAAAAATGTCCTTTATACCTGCAGTTGGATAGGCTGATGTCTTTAATTGCAAGATTTTACTCCTGACAAGAAATTTAACACATGACATGCTGGGCTTTCTGTCTTCGACTGCTATTTCTGTGTCCCAAGGCTCATAGTAGGAATAGGTGAATGTAAGAAAGTAGAGAGGGTTTCTGGTTGGTTTGTTTTAATAACTAGTGCATGTTTCTGCATCCAGCAATAACATTCTGTATGTAGATAGATACATACTCCACTTTGGGGTATCTTCTTGCTGCTTTCTGATCTGATCCAGGACCAGATTTGAAGTCTCCATTCAAGTAATAGAAAGTAAATATGTTAAAGTAATAAATATAAAGCAGTAATAAACATAAAAGTAACAGCAATAAATGCAATAGAAATGTTCTCGTGAGGTTTTTGTTTTGCCTGGTTTGCTATGTCTGTGCTGGCCAAAATAAAGTTTTATTTTTCCTCAGGTGAGAGACCTCTCTATTGCATACTTCCTGGTGGGATTAACATATCTTTATGTCGGCGTGATAATTTTTGCATCTTTTCCTTCTCCACCACTATCCAAAGAATGTATTGAACAGGTGAGATATTTTACTGCAATATATGATCCTCGATCTTTTAATAAATATGTATTAAAAAAAGAACTGCTGCCGCTTCTTGCTTCATGACTCACCCTGGCAGACACATCTGTCCTTGACTCTCTGGTCAGGTGGCTAACGCTTCACGGGCACTACCACAAGCAGATGAGTGATGCTTGTGTTATCTCATTTACTGTCATGTCTGGTTGCCAGTGGTTCTGTAAAAAACAAACATTTGGTAAATACTCCATGAAACTGATGAAGAAAGTAGCAAAATTAATAAGTGAACTCTTGAAGCTTTAATGTCTTTAATCCTGAAAAGTTTATGTTTAGTTGTGTGTGCTGTGACCAATCCCACTCAACTGGGACTGGTTTCAGGTACTCCAGAAAAAGAAATACGGTTCAAATGCAAGCTCATTTAGATAGGAGTCCTTGCTATGGGTGGCTTTGGAGTCTAACACTATGATGAGCCTTGCCAGCAGAGTTCTTCAGATAATAGCACCACATGAAACAGCCTGTGAAGGCTATTAAACTCTTACCTGCTTATAGGCAAGGCTGACTCCCACACCCTAAGTTACTTCAAAGGTAGGAGTTATCAATTGGTGATCCATTTTATGGAGCTGTTCCATCTCTTGCATAATATTTAGCAGTAAAGCAGCATTTAAAGGCTTCCTCTGACTGTACGTTAGTTAGAACTGGTACCACTGTTAAACCATGACACAATTTTTTGAACCATTTGAAATAACGTCATGGTGTGGAATCTACAGTTAAATAATGGATATAAAGTGATTTTCTTTCTATTTGTTTTCTGTAGTTGTCCTAAGTACTTACGAAGCCATTTGTATATTTCCGTGATACTTAAGTCTTACACTGCTTTTTCGGATGTTCCCACTTGTAGTATATGATCCCTTCCTCATTTGTATGTGATCCAGTTTTACTGATTAAATAACCGTTTTTAATATCTAGATATGATATGACAGGTAATAGGAGCATATGAATCCATCTGCCTAAAAAATCAGGGGCCCTTCTGCAGCCTTGTTTATTAGTGGGTGTTCAGAGGATCAGAAGATAATTCCGTCTTTAATACTAACGTACGTCAGCCCTGAAATATTTAAAACTCAGTTGGTATTTGTGGCAGGGCAATTGTAAAAGAGCGAGAGGGTATTTCATGTTACGAGTTCATGGAGCAATTGTAGTTGCTTGGCTTTTCTATCTTTCTTTCCTGCACACAGCTATTAAAAATTCGCAGATACATGTAATCAAGCCACCATTGATGTGTAACATTATTCCTACGTTTAGAATTTTCTAGATAACTTTCCCAGCAATGACATCATGTCGTTTGTTGCAAGAATATTCCTGCTGTTCCAGATGATGACTGTATACCCACTGTTGGGCTATCTGGCACGAGTTCAGCTCTTAAAACAGTGTTTTGGAAATGCATACCCAAGGTAAGGAGCCTACTCCTTGTCGAGAGCTTGGCACCCTTTGCTTAACTGGCCTTCTGTTGTCAGAAATTTGGCTGAGCTTTTGGGGATTTCCTCTGCTGCATTAGGTACATTTCAAAAGCTAATTTCACAATGTTTCTAGAGTCGGGGGGTGAATAGGCATGCAAAATAAACTTGCAAGCAGATTAGGCCTGCTAGAGCTCGGCAGAGCATAATGGGGGGGGGAGTTCTTTTATTTTAGCCCATCATTTTGTCAATAAACAGAAGAATTTTGTCAACACAGTTCCTTTGTGTTACGCATTTATATGACAAGAGATAAGTTGTACAGGGAAAAAAATTTGTTCAGTCCAGAAACATTTAATCAAGTATTCTTGAAGCTGGGAAGGACATACACGCTGGATATTAACCTGTCAGGGTGCCATATGTGTTTTGATTGTGCAGAATTAGTAATCATCGATCTGTTTTTAAATGGAGCTAATAACTGAGTTGTTAGCTGTGTTATCTAGGCTGCTGGTGCACTTATAAAAATAGCTTTTCACATGCTAATTTCAGAGGTGAGCCACACCCCTGCATTTGTACGCTGTCTGAACTCCAGGGAAGCGCTGGTCCAGATTTCAATTTTAGTTTTGGGGGTTTTTTTTAAATAAAACCTAGGACATTTATATTTGGAGTATTGTCTGAATTTGTCACAGCTGAGAAGCTGACATTTATCTCCAAGTTTCTTATTTTATATTGTGAATTACAGTTGATGGAGGAAAGGAAAAAAATATCCCAGGAAGAAATGTGTATTTCCTCTGTGGCATGAGCAGTAGCATACAGGCCTAGGAAAACGTTCCAAGTTTCAGATTTCTCCTGGGTCCTGAAATAGGTATGAGAAGGTCTAGAAATTGGATGCCTAAATTTAGGCAGTGAAATAAGCGCCTGCTTTTTTTGATGCTAAATTGTACACTGTTCAATGTTGAGGAGATTTTTAGGAACTCTGCTGCAAGTTACTATTGGAAACAAGGCCATTGATTTAAGTGCTAAACGTGGATTTCACAGCCACTGGAAAATAGCCATGTCCTTTATATTGTCTGGATGTTACTCCTGTTACTCCCTGACCAGAATGGTTTTCATTTCCCTCATGCCCTCTGCTAGAACCTACAGCTCTATACCAGTCTCTTCTCATGTTAATTCCAGCTTGCTGTTTTAAGCCTTCATGGTATGACGAATGTGATGATGCAAACGCTTGCTTGGTTCTTGTCTTCAGGATGTCCTGTGGGTAGCTTCACTCACTTTTGGGTTTTGATTTGTTTTTTTTTTTAAGATTCCTTATAGGGAGGTATTCAAAGCTTCTGAGAAGTCAAAAATGGTTTCTAGGAAGCCACTTAAAGCGCTCCAACATATGGTGATAAAGTAGTACATTCTGGCTGGCTGGCTGTGTCTCCCTCTCTAGTATCCCAGGTATCTCAAATATAGCAGAAAAATCACTGAACTAACTTCCGAGCTCCAGCTTCTGTGCATTTACAACCAGCAAGGTCAGTCCTTAGTTTTTCTGTGCAGTGGGGACTAACTGAAGACTGGTAGCAAGCACAGTGCGTGCCTCTGGGAGGATAGTAAAGATTTACTACCTGCTTGTGAAATACGTCTTTTGATCACTGGTTCTCACCAGTTCCTAAAACTGACGATGGTCCTTTAGTAGCGCTGTGCCTGTATCACCTTTGCAGGAAAAATTTCGGTATTCCGAGTTTCTCACAGAGCTGCTTTTTGTGGGGAAACATTTTGCGAATACTGAGAAGTAGCTCTTACTGACATAAACTGATGTATCGCTGGGGAGCTTGTTGATCCACCCTGAAGAACCTACCTGGAAATACTAAGTTCCATGGCTTTTGTGTAACAAAATGAGCACTCTCCTAGTGGCTGTGTATACTTGGCTTTTTTTATCAAAATCTTTAATGTCCAGGGCTAACAGTTCCCAGGCAGTAAGGAGACTGACCTGCAGAGACTCAAGCTTTAGATATTGGATGTGTGAGGTGTATATATGGAGGGGAATAGTGCCGATCACTTGACTGGAGAAAATGTCTACGTGAGTAATGAACCAAAAGGATAAAGCAGGAGAAAAAGAGCAGAACAGAAAGTGTGGTTCCTCTAGAAGAATTTTTTTTAAAAAACCTCAAGCCCACAGTTTAAAATCTTGTATTTTTGTTACTGATTTGGTATGTTTACACACTTTTTCTACCTTTTCCTATACTGGTATATCCACCAGTTTATACAGCACGTTGGGTAGTGTGCTGAATTCATATTGATTACGCATTTGAGGATCTCTGTTGGCAACCTAGCCTTGTTTAACCCTGTCATGCAATGTGCTAAATCACATGTATTTCCATAGGTGCATCCTTCCTATATTGTTTCCTTTGCAGCTGAGAGAATGTTACAAATTTACGTTCTGGCTATAATTGTCCAATTATTTCTTTTTTTTACAAAAACCCACCCACCTCCTCCTTTGGTCCAAGTGCCCATTGTAAATTTTCCTGTCTTCATTTTAAGTCCTGGGTTGCTCCATATGGATGTGCTGCACATTTCACATGAACTCAAATCTCCTAGATATTAAAAGCTAGGCTTCTTCATATGAGCAATTGTTTGCAGATGTGGATACCTGCTGCTGCTATATATGCTAGTGTACAGACCACAACATAAAAAGTGACATACTGGGATGAAACCCAAGGAACTGCTTGTTCTCTTCTTTTCTCCCTGGTGTTGTGTATTATGAAATTAACTTTCTTTTCTAAAGTGATATGTTTGTAATGGCATGTTTGTAATGGCATCATTTAAAGGGTGACTTAGGGCCAGAGGCATGTGGTTTATCTGCTGTTTCTTATGTGACTCTGCATCTTCTTATATATTCAGAATGTGGGGTTTTTTATTATTGTTACTGGCTTTTGGATACAGTGATATTTGTGACAGAGAATTCCCTTGATTAATTATGTGCCATGAATAAAATTTGTACAGTCATCTGATCAGTTTTCAAAACTTTTTAACATCTTTCCTGTTCTGAGAGGTTAAATAAGCTGGTGGACAGAAATCACTTGGCCTTCCATAAAGATTGTCCTCCCTTTACTCCATGGTAGCCCAGCAGACCTGCCAGTTCTCCCACAGATGTGTGTTTTCTGATGCAATGAAATACATTTCTACTATTTGCATGCAGTTTTAGATATCTGCTCCTCACCTAACTTCTGTCTTGCTTCTTACCTGCTGTGATTCATAGTCTCTTGACTGATGTCAATTGAGTGAGATTTCCAGGGAAAAAAATGCATTTTTAGGTACAGTAGCCTTTCAAAAATTCTTACTGAAATGATCCTGTTTTGCTTTTTTCCTTGTTTTCCTGTTTCCCTCATTGTGTGTGTTCACCCGGTGACTCCATGCTGAGGCCAGCACTTCTAATTTCCTTGCATCTGAGCTGAGAGGATTTAAAATCAGTTTCTTTCTTTAAATTTCTCCTGCCCTAGCATTTGGTTTCAGAGTTTTCAATGTGATTCTTACTTTGAGGATGCTGAAGTTAATTAGATATATGTGGTCACTGGTGTGGCTTAACTGTAACTACCACTTCCACAGGGGTGAACTGGGTAGAGCAAGCCCTCTAATGCTCTTCTGGCGTGCCAGGTTGTTTCTCAGCTCTGTCAGTCTGAAAGGTTAACCTTGCAGTGGGGGAAAAATGCAAGGTTTAGGGGAAAGCTTGATTTTTTAAAACAAATTAAAAAATTAAAAAAAAAAAAAAGTCCCCTCCGCTCTGCTATTGTTTTTCTGGGATTGGAGGATTTTTGCGGATGAGGAGTGATTCCCTTTATAGAAAAGAGCTAGAGCCTTCATCTGCCCAACAGAGAATACTTCGTTTGAGGACAGAATATAAAAGAGGGAGGGCCGTGTTCTGCACTTGGATTACCATGGGTGTGCCTCTTTTGCGCATTAAAGCCTCCCTGAGGCAATCCAACCTGTGTCTCACAGCAGCAACCCTAATCAGGCTGCCCGGGGTGGACAATGCAGCCCTGGCATGGGCCACACAACGCTGCTGACGTTGACCACGAAGAAGAAAGTAATGCTGCTTAGAAAACAGCAGGGTGTGCGCCAGTGGGGTGCTTAGGTAAAAAGAGGCCAAATCTTTTCTGATCTCTAACCTAATCTAAATACTTTTCTTCCTGTAGTCATAATAAACGGAGATAATGCAGTTATGCCCCCCAAAAATACTGTTTTTCTGACTGCCCTTTTGTGATGTGTGGTGACCATTAATTGTACCACAAGCCAGGATCAGGCTGAAACTGAGCAATTCAGAACTTTTTAAAAAGTCATGTGCTTTGAGCGATACTTGTCCCTTCTAGAACACACCTGCATGAAATTTACAGTCTTGTGGAAAATAATACATATATATTAACATATATATTACATATATATTATAATACATACTGTCTCAAATAATACAGCTACTAGTAGCCCTAGATACCGGATTCTTCTTTATTCAGAAGGATGGGGGTTTTTTTCTAAGTGATAATGCCTTTCTCTCCATTAAGAATGAGGCTTTTTCCTGTCTTGGAGCTGAGATGCACTATGAATATCCACCTAGGTAAAAAATAGGGTTTGGATGTTAAACACCTGTTGCCTGGTAACATGGTTATAACTTGGGCTGTTTCAGAAAGGTAGAAAAAGGAGCAGTGGTGTTCCAGGAGAGAAATACAGTGTAACCTTTTGCCCTCAAACAGATGGTTTCACGTCCTTTTCAGACTTTCTGATTTTGTATTGTTCTTGAGGATCCTGCTTAATTATAACAATTAAAACTGCAAAGCACTACTCTGCGAGTACTGAGTTGTTCTGGATGCTCCAGCATTTTGAGACCGCTGCAGTTGAGCCAAAACACATTGCTGCCCCCCAACCCCACATCAAGAAATTGAAAAATGTTTCGTTTCACACCAAATGCACATGCACACCACTTTGCTTTTGAAGTTACAAGAAGCTAGAATTAATTTCTTAAAAAGGAACAACTTTGAACTACCAGATCACTACTTCTGTTTTAAAGCATGCCAGAATTAAATACTTCAGACTTTTTTTCAGGCTTTCTGCTAAAATATTCTGAACTGACCCAAATTTGCAAAATATTTTTAAATTACTAAGCCTGCACTCTCTTTTTAAGCCCTCTTGCAAAAAATTAATCTCAGCAAAAATAGAATGGAAGAAGTGTCGTCATTTTCTGTGTTGATAAACCTTTGGCTTCAATTGTGCTATCTGACAGTAAGATTTGCAATCTGCTCTGTGTGGGGAGAGAGGAAGTAATTTCTAATGGCAAACACTTTTTCTTTGTGGACAGTTCAGTTAATTGGCAATCCTTGGCAATATTAGAGAAACTAAACATTTCTTCCTTCTTTCCCTAATAATTCTGATTCTTGGGATTTTATTTTTTATTCTTGGAGTTTTACCAGGTTTATATCCAATTATGTTTTTGTTAAAGTTTCACTGCTGTATTCCCACTATTATCTTCAATTTCTGAGGTACATCTCTTGTATCACTGCTAAAATGTCGTGTACAAAATTAAAGGTATTATTTCTGTTTTTTTGAAATCAATTTTCAAGAACAAACATGAGAAATAGTCCATATCTCAAATTATTTCTTTGTTTAAATTACCTCAATTCCCCTAAACTTTAATGCGATTACTCTACATCTCTAATCTTTCTTCCTAACATGGAAACTGGCAGCCAGCCTTTCAGCCATGGAAGTGGTCACTTTTAAAAAGCTTGTTAGTTAGTGACATCCTCCATAATGTAGTTTCTACAATTAAGAAAAATTAGCATTGGCTTTGGATTTCATTTATTTTAAGAAATCAAATCCTCCAGAAGAATAAACAAAACCTGTAAGTGTATGTATGTTTTCTCTGTGTGAATTCTTTTTTCCCTTCATAGAAACAGCTGTGTGACCAAAATATCACAGGTTTTTATTGCATTTCCTGACTTTACCTTATGTTAAAAAATGCCAACATTTCATATTCTTTTAAGTGGTACTCTCCTGAGTCTCAGCTCTGTGCATAGCTACACTGAGTTTGTTTGATGCATTAAAAGCTGCATTTGCAGAACAGAAAATCTCAATTTTTTTCATCCTTAAGGCAAAATTTAAGAAAAAATTTGTAAAAACGAATTCAGCAAAAAACCCCAGCCATAAAAACCATGAATAGTACACAGGTCATATATTAAATGACATACAACTTTCTAAATGTTTGTCCTCTATCAAAATGCATTAGAATTCAAGTTTTAAGGTGTTATTTCCCCACTAGTATGCTATGTGATGTTTTCCACTTGATGCATCTTTTCCTTTCTTCTGGTATCCGTTAGTTCACTTTGAGCAATTCAGATCATTCTGTGAACAAGCTAATTCTTTCATGTGGGAATTAAGTTGTGCAGTATTGTTTCTTTGGTATTTGAATATCCATCTGAAATACATGAGTACTGAGTACCACGTATGGTGTTTTTCAGAAGCACTGCCAAATTACACATACTTATTCCTTAAGAATATTTTGAGTCAAAACACTAGATATTTAGAGTTTGGCATGCTTTGAGTATTCAGTAGATGTTATGTTTACTGTGAAATTAATTAGCTTTAATAGAGCGAGTCGTGTAAGTGGAAACACCATTCATGTACCAGTTAAATGTTACTGTAAATGAAGGATACTGCTGGTATTTTTTAATAAATACAGCATAGATTTTAACACTCTTTCCTCACTTTCCTGTAGTGTTTTCCATGTGCTCATCCTGAACGTAGCAATTGTAGGAGCTGGAGTAGCAATGGCAAGATTTTATCCAAACATAGGAGGTATTATAAGGTGAGTGTTGCTTGCAGAGTGAATTTGCCTGTGGTGTTGCTGCGTGTTTGCCTCTTGATGTTGAAAAGGAACAGTATGAGTGCGGGCAATTGTGTCTTTATATTTTGTGAAGCTTACACCTTTTTAAGTTGTAAATAATGACTTAAAAGTATCAACAGTCAGCTCTTTTAAAGTTCTGGCAAGCAGCGATCTGTAATTGTGCCTCTGTATCTGAGGTGATTGGGATGATTCCCCGAGTTTCATTAGAGCTGTATCTGAGGACCTTGTAACTATACACATGAAAGAACAGGGTGTCAGTAGAAATGTTGCTCAGTTACTGTGTGGCTTCTCTCAAGTTTTTGTTCTGTGTTAAAACCATTTGAAGCTGTTTTGAAAGTCCATAATAAAAATCCAAGAAAGCAAATAACTTGGAAAAGTGCCATAAAAATTGTACTTCTGAATGATATCTTAAATATGCCATGTTAATAAACACCTAGGATTTCTCTAATTGAGAAAGATTAGAGGAAATAATCTAATATGTTTTTTTTTTATATTTGACACCATCATATTTATAGTCACTGTCATTCATTCCTAGTTTGCATCTTTCCTACAGCAACCAGGAGAGGGAGGTGTTTAAAGCTACAGAAATTTGCAATTATAAAACCCGAATGACAGGCCTGGGTTTGACCAGAGTAAGGAGATAACTCATTTTTGTTCAGATCTTTGAGGTCTTTTCCATTTCCTTTTTTTTTTCTACCTCTCCCTTTAGGGAAAGTTTTTGTATTCCAGTATTAGAGATGGTTTGGTTATTAATTCCAAATAAATGTCATGCAATAGATTTCTGTGTTTGCACACTGATCCTGACCGCTGCTAATGTGTGCATACTGTGCATAATAACCAAACATTTTGAACAGTGAATTTCCAGCTGGTAAATTGTATATACAGTCTAACTTGAGCGTTTGCTTGTTTTGCGTTGCAGGTGGTTACTCTGCATTATGATGATTCCTCTGTCTGAAAGGAATGTCCAAATATTTGAAATAAAATATGTTTTTAGTTAGTAATGCACATTGGGCTGCAGTATAGCTTAGTAGGTGGAAGCTCACAGTAGGGGAAAATAATGAGAAAGTTTTGGTAAGCAAGGGAGTGGTTAGAAAAAGAACGGTTAAATGTTTCACTTGCTGTGGTTATCTCCATGTTACCAGGCGGGCATGTTGATCTTTTCAGGTCTGGAGAATGGTTTTCTAGGAGCTCATTAAATAAATCAAAATAAAAATTGCAGATTCAGGAGCATTTCTGTGCTTACATGCTTTAACATGTGTCCTCAGATGGCTTGGGGTGCAATGAGATTTGCAATTCTGACAGTAAAGGATACACTATCTAGGCTCTTTCTGTCGCATGTCAACAAATTTCCCCAAAGGAAGTAGAAATATCAAGTCAAAGACAGGGAGTCAGTCCCCAGAAGCATCTGGGGATGTGAGTGAAACAGCAAAGGCATGTCAGAGTGCAGATACAGGGGGCTGAGCAACACAGAGGAGGATAATTAAATGCCAGTGAAGGAGGTTAAGGGCAACAAGGAACAGAAATTGATGTTTAGTGGCTGCAGATAGTCATTGTTCAGCCAGACTGTTCATTTGTTTGAGGGGGCAAAATGACAAGAAGAATTAAGAGTTAACACAAAGCATTCTTTTTTTCTTTTTTTCTTCCCCTCTCCCTCCCTTTCCTCAGATACTCTGGAGCAACATGTGGTCTGGCCTTTGTATTCGTGTATCCGTCCCTCATCTACATGATCTCCCTGCATCGTGCTGGGCAGCTGACGTGGCCAGCATTGATCATTCACATCTTTATAATCCTCCTTGGACTGGCTAATCTGATTGCACAATTCCTATTGTGAAAACTCCCCCTTCTCCCTGTGGCTGTCACAAGTGGTACTGTGACATTTGGCAAGAGCCTTGAGCAACACTGTCACGCGTGAGGAGGAACAGTCCTCATCAGGATCTTCGTGAGGAAAGCTGCACCTTTGAAACAAATTCAAAACACATCTTTCAGGCGCTTGACAGGAAACCTGTCTTCGTCGTCTAAAAACATAATTTTATGAGAAGTGAGATGGTTCAGATTTGAGTGAGATAGTTCTCCTGGTTTTGTTGAATGTGCGTCAAAGATTAATGAAGTTCAAATATTTTGATTTTTTACAGCACGCATCTCAAAACTCATAGCTTTCGGCCTCCGGCTATACAACTCCTCTTTCCTCCAAAGGAACTGTCCGTACCTTTATTAACAGACACGCTTTCACAACATTGTTCAGTGACTGTTGAAATGCTCTTTTGTTGCAGTTATTTTCCTGTTTTATTTGGAAAATGAAGAAATTATTGTCTTTCCTTTTTGGCAATATTTTTCCGCTAGGAAATTCCAACTAAGAGAAACAATAAACTCATGTCTCAGTGTTTTATTCAGAACCAGTATGTGCACAAGTTATTTGTGATCTTACCATGAAAAAAGTCAGGGGGATTAAAAAAAATTAGAACAAGACAATTAAAATTAGAATTCCAGGCTTGAGCTCACTTCAGCTCTGTTAACTGGGCTGTTCTGTGCTGTGAAGTTGCATGTGGTTTTATGGATGCATGTTGGACACAATGTGCATCACAGGCTTGGTCCCTCCCTTGTAGGGTCTTACCCTAGTGGTCTCTCGCTGCGCTACATTACTCTCGACATTTTGGATGTGAGCAGGGAGACAAAGCTAGCACTCTTCAAAATTGTGGACTAAATCAAATAATGTAAGTTTCAGAGAATTCCTAACAGAAGCTGGAAGAATCTGGGAAGGGTTTTGTTTTGGTTTTTTTTTTTGACTTGTTTACTAACTTGAGAGTGTGTACAGGCGTAAGTGCACAGACGCCTTCCCTCACCTGCTCTCTGTGAGTCGGAGTCTTAACTGAAAACATGCAACAATTAAGTTGCCAGACACTAGTGGAATGTCATCTTTTGTGGTTGGAGAGAGAGTAAAAACTCCTCTTTGTACAGAATTCCCACGTATTAAAATAATCAAGAAATGTGTAATAATTGAAAGACGACTTTGAGCAATGCAAAATTTCTAAGTAAGTAAAAGAGGAAAAAGTTGGAGTGATGCAATATTTTGAAGTGGGAATTGAGTTGGGAAAGATAGTTACATTGCAAGGTAAGAGTTTATGTTTTTGTCAGAAAGACACTGAAAAGTGTAACCTAGATAATTGATTGTGCTTCTCAGGGAAATTATGTGAATTTTTGTAGTAATGGTCTAAATCCATTTGTTTGAGTTAGGCTCTTCGAACTATGTAAAGGACACTGACTTGCATAAGCGTCGTTTGATTTGTATGAAATACAGGATTTGGAATACTATCTGTAGAATATAATATTTCAGATTCTCACTTTTTTTTCCTGTGAAACTTTTTGTGCCTTTAAATGAGAATTGGAAAATACATGCATCATCTGTTCAGTATTGGAGAGATTTGCCCCTTGGTCATTTTCACTGTATATACTCTTAATCTTCCACTGCTTGGTTTACTTATTCTCTAGGGAATATGTGTCCACCCTTCACTGCCTGACAGTGAGCGTATCTTGCAGTGCTGACACCATTAGCACCGGCCAACACATCTGCTTTTTAGGGACATGGGTCTGACCTCTCCCATAAAATACTTCCTTAAATGTCTAGGTAGTCATCACCGCATGTAACTTGATGGGTGCGTTCTCTGAACATTCTCAACAGTGTATTTCACCAATTAAACTTTTTTTTTCTTTACTTTCCAACAAACTTCCTCTTCTTTCCAACAAATTTTACAAACTTGCAGTTTCACAACTGTAGTATGTTGCTAAAACCTCCACAGTTGTTTGGTACAGAAGAGAAGTACTTGAACACCACAAGGGAAGGACAAAAGATGTACGATGTGAAGCATCATCAGCTCATTCATAGAATTGTGGACTCACAGAATGGTTTAGGTTGGAAGGGACCTTAAAGATCATCTAGTTCCAACCCCCCTGCCATGGGCAAGGTCATGTAAGCTCTGTGCTTATTTATTGTAGATTGAGTGCTTAATTTAGGTATAAACCCTGATGAGTGCAGGTACTTCAGTTATGTCCTTCCATGTTCCATCTGGATATGATTCCATGAGTTAAATCCTTGACATTGAAGCAGATAGTAAAACGTCCATTGATTTTAGCAGAATTAGATTCTGTTAGGATCTAGTTCTTCAGCAGAAATTGCCAAGTAAGACAGACTTCATGGTGAAGTGTCTTAATTGCATTTTCTATCCGTTTTGTCTCTTTTCCAGTTGTGTAATGTACAATGACCTGAGTTAATATTTAGAAGGAAATCATTCTGTACCTTTCTAAAAGCCTGATTTAGCTCTGGGTTACAGAGATAGGGTCTTGATGCACTGTTTATTTGTACAGGCCTTTAAGAGCTTTGATTTGAATTATAAATTGATCGATATTAAAGTGATAGCAAATATTTTGTTACACTACATTTTCTTATGAGAAAGTTTTACTTTACTAAAGGCAGTTGAGATATTCACAAGTGTCAGAAGTACGTTAGGAGTGTGTAAGTAGAGTGGCATTTTCAGGGATTTTTTTCTTTGCCAACAGTCAACATCCTAAGTTAAGTAATATTTTAAAATTTAGTGGCAACTTAAGTGGTCTAAAAGACCAGAAGTATATCGCAGTCTCTTTTCATGCAAGCACAAAATGTAGTTCTCCACAAGTGTACATTTCATCTTGCTTGCTCATGCGACCTGCGGTGATAGCCCCCTAATTCCAATTTCTTAGATTCTCTGTTCCAGTAAGTCATTATGTGATTTCGTGGAGCAGAAGTAATATGTGGACCCAATGGTGTATTGTGAAACGTAATTTGTTACCTTCTCATAGAAGAAAAATAATTTCTGATGGAAATTTTGCATTCTGTCTTTACATTTGAGCTTTGCTGGAGTAAGCTGTGAGGTAAAACACTGTCAGCTCTGGGCATTGAGTAAGAGTCTAAGGTTTTCTTCATAACAGTACCAGACTCACTGTTTGGCACCATCCCTACCTCATTGCAGTCTGAAAATCCAGCCCTCTGTATTATGTGGTAACTCTGTGATGCAAGCTGAATTTTTCATTGCATGAGGCTCAAGCAGCTGTAATCATCTATGCTGATACCATCAAGCTAAAATCCAGATCTCAAGATATACAAGGCATTAACCCAGCATGACCTTTAGACATTGCCAAAGCATCAGTAGCCAGGGAAATTCCCAGGAAGCTCCAAGAGCAGTTGTGGACATGCCTGTGTAGTGAAGTTGTAGACATGTCTGTGGGTGATCACACACAGTCGGAACACTGAGACCAAGGGGTTAGTTTTTCACTGGGAGGTTTGTGACGAACAGAAGTAGTTGTACTTTCTAAGGACAAGGACAGATGATGGTGCTTTTATATCTGCCTTCTGCCATGACAGGAGAAAGAATTACTTTCTCCGTATCCGTGCTTGTACTAACCTCACCGCCTTGTCTGTAATGGCCTAAAATCATCTCTTCAGTTCCTTAATGTTATTCTGGCCCAGATTCCTTTCAGCTTCTAGCAGTCTTCAGAATCTCTCCTGTGCTTATTAGTTCTCAGTTTCCCCTTGCTATTCCAGTCACTCACAGCTGCATCCATTCCTACAGATCAATTTTTCCTGTTCTGTCTGGATTAATAATGTAATGTTAATGTATTAAATCCTTTAGCTTAAATGATCTGGCAGTAAAAATGAGCATTCAGGATTCAAACATTGTATCATTTAAATGGAAGGGCTCAGGGAGGACATTTTATCTAACATTTCCTTCTTTCCTAAAAGTTCAGCCTTTTGAAGGCCACGTGCAAGGAATATATAGGGATACTGACATTTGGTTGCAATGCTGAATGCCTTGTCAGATTGACAGTTTGTCCACCCGAGCACCAGACTGCCCCCTTCTCCAACAGTTTTCTGCACAGCAGTTGGATTTTGATTACATGATCACGTAACTTTTTTTCCGTAGGGCATCATCTTAAGAGTGCAAAGGTTACAAGTGCAATTGGTTCCCTGTCATTGCCCCGACCTGGCATCTCCTAACTTTGAGTGCTGGACTTTGTACAAGTGTTAATTAGCATGCAAGAATGTGCAGTTAGCCCTAAGGTTGCTTAAAACTCACTTGTGGCCCGTGTCTGTGAATGTCCCTCCAGCGTGGCTTAATATGGGAAGGAGGAGAGACTTCCCAGGGTAACAGAGAGTCAAATCTTCGATAGGCAGCCTGCGCTCTGGGGAATCTCAGGGGCCCAAGTATGCACAGACAGACTGATGCTGCAACGGCTGTGTTCTGCAGCAAAACGGTAGTAAGGGAGGTGAGAGATAAGGTAGCCTCTGGAAAGCATCTTTTTTCCTTTCAGGATGTTTTGCTCCAGTGGACAACTGCACTAAACATCTGTCAAGATTGTAATGGATATGAAGGCACTGGAAGAAAGATACTAATGGGGAAAGGATTAGTGCTTGGTAATAGCTGGTACCATCTGATAACCAGCAAAACAGCATCCCTCTCACCTTCAGTCAAACAGAAGTTAATTTCCACGGGCAGGTTGTTATGTTTGAGGGCTGTCTTCCATAGCGAAAATGCTACTTTAGGAGAGCTCTTGGTAACTTTCTAATAGGAAGTAAAATACTAATGATATGCAAAGCACTGATATGTTCGGTTTAGCTCATTGTACAGTTTGATGGTGGCGTACAGCTTTTCCCCCTGAGTTGGTATTCTGTGAAGCTGGAGTCATGATCAGGGTATTTAATTTCTTCTGCAGTTGAGAACACCATTAAAGTTTTCTTGGAAAGGAACAGGACTCAACTTGCCAGATCCTCTCTCTACCTCTCACTCCTGTAATTTTGGTGGTGGAACCAGTGCTATGTAACTGTTGCTCTGTGGTTTGTATTTCCAAACACTAACTGATCTGAGCAGGGCAGGAAGGGTCTCTTTCCAAATTTACCTAATTATAGTTTTTCCCATGTACCTCCTTTTTGTAATCCTGAGGTAGGTTAAACAGTCCAGGTGAAAAATGTGGCTTTATAGAAAACATCTTTTGGTCCCTTCTTAGTATGTTTTTATTGCAGCTTGGCTAAAGCTCATTGAATTATTTCCAATAGCCCAAAGACTGTTTAAAAACTGCTGTCCATGTGTTTCTTTTCATCATTGTTTGAATGGCCTTTTTTCAATTCCGTGGACCTTGTTCACTTCTGACATTTCATTAAACTGTTAGAGGAAGTTGAGATTAGTCAGGTCATTTCAAATCAACACAGCAAAGTCATTCAGCTGCAATACGAGGGGAGGAGAAATGCCTGTACAGAGTTCCAGGCTAGATACTAAATGCCACACCAAACAGACGTTGTCCTCACTGCCCAGCTGGCTTCATCCCTTAGAGCAAAAGGAGATTGTGTTATGAAATTACCAGAAGGCATTCAAATTGCAGGCTGGTTATGGGAGGGGAGGGGAGGCTGTTCTGCATTGAAGATTTTTTTTTATTTTTCTCCTCAGTGAATATCCAGCTTTTTGCACGCAGATATGTAATAGCAGCCCAGATCAGGATACCAAGTTAGCGTAAACGAACTCGGGGACATACCTTCACCTTCCAGCGTAAGAGTTCAAGGGGTCTGGGCTGGTACAGCGTGGCAGAGGCAGTGAAGATGATTCCTGCTGATGCTTTATGCTGGTTTTGTGGGTTTGGGATTTGGGAGAGCCCATGTTCACTCAGCATCTCTTCTTCTATAGAAGTGCAACACTCTTTACTAAGGGAAGGCTGAATCTCACCTAATCCAGTCTGCAGTCTTTCGGCTTGAGAGGGAGGATTTGCATAATTAAAATCCTCTGTTATGGAAATATAGCTGCTATTTAGAGTGCAGCCAGATTGACAACAATGGGCAAAAGATGCCTCTGTGAAGGTTACCATGAGCAGTTTACTCTTGCCCGGGAAACTGCTGTCTTCTTCCAATATGAGATTTTTTCAGCCCTGGAAGTCATTTCACATTTCTTTATGGTGCCACCGATTCCCTAACTCTTTCTACAGTGGTGGTTGAGGTTTAAGTATCTTGCCTCTCCTCTTGCAATGTCAAATATCAAAGAAGTGAGAAGTTAGGGGGTAAGCTCTCATAGCCAAACTCCAGCTAGTTTCTTCTCTGAATAATTAGTTGGGATATCGAAGGTGTAACAAAATTGGATATTCTTAACACTCGGGATGGGGTTGGATATTTTTAAACCAGCTGAAGTCTGGCCTAAAATAATACTGCTCTGTTAAAACAGTGAGTTGCAACTGCTTATACAGTTCCTGCTCCTACTCCAACAGAAGAAAACAAATTTAGTCAAAGGAAAACAGAAGATGACAGTCTTTGCACTCTGAGTGCACTTGTTTATACCACAGACAGCACTTATTTTCTGCAGGCAGCCAGCTACCCCATCATAGCAATTGCAATAAATGATGGGCTAGAGCTCCTCCAGAAATAAACTCCTACCTAAAGGTGCATGGGCTTTCATTCCTTTCCTGTCTGTTTTCGTAGATAACTCAGATGTCCCAATGATCCCCTTTCAGACAGGTTTGTTCACCTGATTTGCACCTCGGTAATAAATTGCGATTTTGTGGCATCAAAGGAGTACGTACATGACCACAGGCTCCCACGCCTTCCCTGGGAGCTTATGAGACTGTCCCAGTTCTTTCCATAGTGAAATCTGCTCTCAAATCTCCATCCACATGGGAATGTCTATACTTAACCTCTGAGGCCCAACTGCAAGTAAACTTCAACCACTGGGTAAACTTGTTAAAAACCTGGCTTCTATGGTTTTATTGTGAGGGCTCTGCACCGTTTTCTTTAGCACATGACTGAAGCTTTTACCTTCATCCCATGTGTTTATACAGGGAAAATCAGGCCATTGGGCAGCAGAATGTTTTAACGTTGCGTGTGCTTCGCAGTGCACCCTGACTAAAGCAGCTCTCTTAAAAATTAATCTGATAAAGTGATCTTCTGTGTTGAATCAGGGAGAGAAACACATCAACCCTGCTTTATCCAGTATGTGAAGTATCTGGAAAAAAATCACTGAGAGTAAGATACATAAGAAAGACAACTACAAAAAGAGAAGCTTTAAAAGTCATTAAAATGCACATAAACAAAATTTTCTGGCAAGGACAGCCTAGACCTCTGGCTTATTTGGGACAGCTGCCATCAATAGGAATCTTTCCCTTTGCTTTCAATGGGCACTGATTCAGGCCTTGGAGAAACTGCTCTTGAAAAGATTTTGGCAATTAGGGGAGGATTCCATCAGAAACAGTGGTTCTCAGCTTTCCACGCAAGAAGCTGGAAATACTTCTGCAGCTGTTTTTCAGGTGCAGTCAGACCTGCATCACAGTTTACATGTTATATTATTAAGTGTGATATAACAGATTTACCTTTAAAAAACCTCACTGAAAAGGCAAGTACCAAAGTAAAACACAGACTATAAGTGGGAAACATAATCTGATTTTTTTAATCTGTGTGTGTGCGCGCACACGCGCAGTGTTAACTCAGGAAAAAACAGAATACCTTTGAAGTACCCTTAGCTAGCTACTTCATCCCAGGGTGGATCTTGCTTTTCTTTGACTCCTTGGACAAAAATTTACAAGCTGTCTGGGATTTGTGTGTAGTTGCATTGCTGCTCCCCTGTGTACTTGTTCTTTGCCTGTTAGTTGTTTGTCAGCAGTGTTTCTCTGTGGAGTATTTTATAGCACTTGAACCACACGGAAAGTATGCACCAAGCTGAACCCGCTAAATTGGGTGAATAATCGGTTGTGTGTAGATGCTGTCATGTATTTCTAGGGAAGAAAAAAACACTAAGGGCACTCTGTCCTCTTCAAAAACACTTGTGAGGGATGGTCCCAGAGATTTAAAAGATCCTCCCTTTTCTAAGTGCTATGTGAATTTCCATGCAGTTCACTACCTTCATTACTTGCTAGAGCCACAAACCTCAAGCCAGCAGACAGCTGGAGAGGAGCTGTGAACTTTTTTGACCATGTTTATTTTACAATGTTAGGCCAAAGTATATATAAGGTCAAGGAAGACTCAGAACTCAGATTTCGGCCATGTGCTTCTCCATCAGCCCAACAACTTGTCCATTGTATCGCACTGCTTTTTAGAGAAACTAATCCAGTTTTGCTTAACCTAACTACCACCTGTCCCTGTTCTGGCACTCCCAATGCCAGTTCTTCAGCGGATGAATAAATAGTTGCGTAGCCCACTGGGTATCTCTGCAGAGCCCCTGACCTATGCAACTCAAGTAGAAAGAATCTCTTTTGGGGATCTAGAAGTCTAAGCCCTCACATTCTGGTGCTGACCTGTTCAGAGAGGGCACCACGAGGTGTGCCTGACAGACAAGTAATGTGTATCTGTCTGCTGTTGCTTGAACCCCTGAAAAACACCTGTATACCAATGTACCCTTTTCAGGGGTATACGTTGCACCCTTTTGTCATGAAGTTTGCCCGTGCTGCTCTGTGATTGGTTGTACCATGCAGTCACCTTGATAGCCAGTCCACCCAGAGGATGAGTGACAGGAGTCAACTTGACAGCCTGGCTCTCAGGAACAATAAAATGTCATGGTTTTAGCTCTGAGGATTTTGATCTCATTAGCCACGATGGCCTGAGTGAATTCAAGAGGTATGTTTGCCACTGGCCGTAAAGGGGAGGGAGCAGTTGCGGATGGGCTGGTGTAATACAGGTACACACAGCTGAAGCTGCTCCACACTATATCCAGTTTCCAGCCATTCATACCTGAGGGGTTGCCCTCCAGCTGGCAAAGGCATCGTCTCTGTTAAACTTCGTATAACACTACAGACTGCTTTGCTGTTCTTCCTTCAGGAACTTTCAAAGGGGATAAAATGATGTCTTACTGAGCACACCAAAGCTGTAGAAGAAATAATTAGAAATTAATAGAAAAATGGCATGCAGTGGCAAAAGCTACCTTAGGACATGTGCAGTTCCACCCAGAAGCCTAAAGGTGCAGAGACAGAGGAAAGCATCACGTAATTGTTTCCATCTTCTTACCACTCACAAGAGTATTAGTAAGATACTCCCAAGCTTCACCAATCTCATTTTGGCCAGATATTCAAAAGCAGTCAGCCAGATATCCCAAAGCACTACATAATCCCGTGGAGCCAAGTTAGAACTGTAAAGCTGTAAGTGAATGACCTCAGCGCAGGAGAACTGAATTTCTTCAGAAATTGTGCAAGTCAGGCAGTCAAACATGAAAATCCATCACACACTATGCTTGTGTAGCTGATACAAAAGCCTATGCAGTCTCTTCATGTTCCATATTAGACTATAAAACATATTAGACAAATGGAGCATGTTACTTATAAAGCTGTAGGCAATATGATATGAAAAGTCATTCTCCTTAATAAATTATTTCTGTGCTTTTAAAGGTTTGGGTCCTCAACAATGTATCTATATAGTTTTGTTTGCTAATATTAAATGAATCCTTCTTGGAGAAGACAGATTGTGTTGGCTGGCCCTCCTCACGACTCTTAAGGCCAACATACCATTAAATAAACTGAAACAATTTGAACTTTGTAGACCTTTTCTGCTGTGAAACAACTATTACAGAAATGGCATTTAAGAGTGTCTTTTTTTGCCTTCAAGAGTTTTGGAGTAGTCCTCCTTTTTCAGTTTCAAAATGACCAAATAGTTCCAGTAATTTCTGATTTCCCTGCCAGTTTATTATTAGTGCAACTGGCTACAAACCAGCTGACTGATGTCAGTCTCATAATAAAGAATGACAAAGCTACACAAGGGTCCCATGAGAAGCTGAAGAAGGAGGATCAAACACAATTGTAAATCTGTGTAAGAGACTACAAGGTCTCTGGCAAGGGTTTTACTGCTTTTTATAGCACTACTTATTTAACAGGTTTTCTTTCTCTTCTCTTCCTTTCCCAGGTGTGTGCATGTTGCATTGTTCTCTGTTTAGTTGCGTGGTTGTTTAGGTCATTCTTAATATGTCATGTAATGGAGTACGTGAATATTCTTACTTAATGTGAATGCATAACTCTTTATTTAATATGACTCATTAATATATTCTACAAGGTAGAGCATCCCTAATTATTTGCTGTATTGCCAACTGCAATCTTAGGTTTGCATCTTGCAGTTATATAAATGAATCATAATTGTGAAGAAAAGCCATGTTTTCCAAGGCTGCAGCGGCAATTTTTCCAGCTATTGTGTGCACAGGAATGTGGCTGCACACACCCAGAGGTCTCCAGACATCAGTAAAGCTTATGGATCCTGTCAGCTGCAGAACCAGAAACTAAGCATTTGTATAAAAGCCACCTATGTCCTTCCCTCATATTTCAGTAGGTCTGTTCTCAACTTAGCCTTGTCTGATTTTGCAACTAAATTTTTTAAGAATGGTGTTGTAGAAAAGTCATTGCAAAAAACCAGACAATTGCAAGAAGTCTACCTGGACTATAATCTGGTTCTCCTGGACCTCGTAGCAGTAGGTTAAAAAAGATACCAGATTTAGGTTGCTCTTCATTACTTTGTCTAATTTTTACTGCCCTGCCATTCATGATAGATTCTTGGAGGGCAAGCTGTATCCCTAAGAGTAAGATTTGTGGAAACCATCATTGCTAAAAATTTAATTGTGATTTAGCCAGCATGAATACTGTAAAACCTTAAGGAAGTGCTGTAGGAAATGCTGTAGGGAGTTACTCACCTCAGTCGGAGCTGCAGGGACATGACACGTCACTCTTCTCATTATAGCCAAGAAAAGCTGTTGCATTTTGCATATTTACATGTAATCTGTTCAGGGATAAGGCTGTACTTATCTGAGCTGTCCCTGGGATCCAGTACAACATACTCTGCAAATCAATATATCTCCACAAAAGACATCTGGACTTCTGCATTCAGAAAAAGTGCTTTGAAAAAAAATTCGAGTCTCAAAAACAGTTTGAAACAACTGTTTTCATCTCATTCTCCACTGCCTGAACTGTATCTTTACTGGCATCTGTGCTACTCTGCTGGTGATAAAAAGTTTCCAACCTTTAGGCGATATGAATATGTAGAGCATTCCAGTAGATTCAAATACCATCTTGCCTCAGTGCAAATCTACAAAGGTGGTTTTCTAGCACACATTAGGCAACACCTAACCTTTGAAAAATTCACTCTCTTTCAGCAAACAAGTAATGTGCTCTGGGGAAAATTCAAACTTGACTCCTTCAAGCCAGACTATCAATTCAATTAAATTGCCTTTAGGATACAATTTCTTATTTCCAGATTTCCACATGGTATGAAACAGTCACATTTACAGAGGGCAAAAGTTTTACTAGAAAGGCACATAGAGCCTCATGATGTCTTTTGTTCAAGAAAACCACCAGTACATTAAAAGGAAAGAAAAAAAAAAAGCCAAGAGGCTTTTGCTATTCTTTCTTCATCTTTGTGATTGCACCTAATGATTAGAGAAGGCCACAAAGTTTTGATTGCAGCCTGTTTCCTCCTTTTCGCAGTTTCAACAGATTTGGATATGATCAGTCAAAGCTCCGTGCTGCTGTTTCTTTATTATTATCCTTTCCTCTAGTTCATTTACAAGCTGCAGTGAACATCTACATAGACAGGTCAAGATTTCCAAAAGGCTGAAATGGCATTCTTCAGCAGTAAAACACAGGAAAGAAAAAAAGAGGTGAACTGAGTTCCATCTGAAGATGAGGAGGAACTTCTTTCTTTTGAGGGTGTCAGAGCACTGGCACAGGCTGCCCAGAGAGGTGGTGGAGTCTTCCAACTCTGGAGACATTCCAAACCCGCCTGGATGCCATCCTGTGCAACCTGCTGTAGGTGGCCCTGCTCTGGCAGGGGGTTGGACCAGATGATCTCCAGAGGTGCCTTCCAACCCCTGTGATTCTGTGAGAGAAATCCCCATGGAGGATTACTGCAGGGCTTGTGGAGCAGACAGGTTATCTCACTCCCTGGTATCAGTGAATCCCTTCATGTCTGTGTAGGTAAGGCAAATAGTTGTCATTCTCTCCACTTTAACTTCCTCCTCACCTCTCCCCGTGGTTTCCCGTGCCTCTAAGAGCTTGTCAAACACAGAGCGCAAGGAGGATCCACAGGAAAGGTCATGTAGCGTTAAGACATAATATCATTGCATTAAGTACCAAAAGAAAGAGAAAACGTTTGTAGAGTAATGCTGCCTTCCGGCTTCCTGTTCCTTCTGTAACTTAGAGTACAGGTCCCCAGAGCTAAACGTTAATCCAACTGAAAATTGTTGTAACCAACTGGAAAGTCGTAGAAATGTAGAAGGTGAGTGCCAATCTTTATACATGGTCATTGGGTCAGAGATGAATTGGACTCTGCCATCTGTAAGAGGATACTGATGACTACAAGGAATTGGGGCATTTGTTCTACATCTATTTGTAACAACAGAAGCTCCAGCAGCACAGTGGTCGCCTAACTGAATTGGGGCACTGGTTCAATACTGACTCAGAGGGAAGTGTGCCAGCAGCACCACTGAACGTGTATTACATAGAATACAGCAGGAAATTTGGACAGCAACTTGTTATAACACTGTTTTGGAAATGCATGAGTCACTGTGTTTCTGGAATCTGAACCTTTCTCAGCATGTTTTTGTGCTAGATACCCTGTCAGATTGTGTGAGAAAGCCTGAAGGACCGATGCTGAGTTACTTTATCCAGAATCTTCATACTGGAATACTCTAATCCATCTCAATCATCTTTCTTCCTGTTCCCAAAAAACCAGAATGCAATCCACTATTTTCTTCCATTGTGAAATATTATTTAAAGCACTTCTGTAATTGATACTAATCTCTTCCTTTATTAGAGCAACCACTGAGCGTTTCACCTCAGCTGTTGTACTCACTGCCTTCCCTGAGGCTTTCAGAGGACACTCCCCCACATCTTAGTCCTTCACACCACCATGCATACAGTACTGCTTCACTGTTCTTTTTCGAAAGGTTTCTTGCAAGCCTAACAACAATGATAAAATCACATATGCGGTCTGCAGTAACTAAACATGTCAGGGGATGCCTCTGCATTTCCTTTGCTTCCTTTCTCCTCTTCCTCCCCTGGCAGTTGTCTCTGTCTCCAAAGCTGCACCCCTGTCTCTGCAGGCTTAGTATCCAGGTGCCACTCTGGACTGCACTCAAGCAGAAGGCCCCTCCTTCTAACAAATGTCATAATTTGTCTACAACACTTTGGCTTTTTTTTCTACTTCTTATACCAAAATCTAGTGCTGAACTGAATTACAATTAAAATAGTTTTATTTAATCTGATAGATATAGGTATGCATGCACGTGAACACACACGCTTTTTTTGCAAGACATTAAAATACAGGTGTATCCCAAATTATCAAAGCGCAAGAAAAATCAACAACATGGTTGTGTTAGAAGCAGGCTGCAGAGGAAAGGGAAGCTTCCCATCTTGCAAACAGTTGCATATGTTGGATTGAGCATTTGAGCAAACAAGTCTCAGCAAAGATGAGCAAGATTAAAGAAATGCACTTGGGAAGGGTGAGGGCTGAAGACTGAAAGTTCTGTGGCAGTGTCCATCCTGAGTCTGATTCACAAAGTCTCCAATGCCCAACAGGCTTTTTAGATACCAGCACTCGGACGTATTCACGATGTCTGTGACCCAGAGCTGCAGGCATCTACAGTCATCCCTGAAGTCACAGGAGTGCTCAGAGCCTACCTCACAGGTGAGAGCAAGGGAGGTACAAAAAGCTGGGATTCCTCTTTGTTGCCTGCTGATCCTGGTCAAGAAGGAATAGCCAGAGCATGCCTAACCATCCCTTGAAACACACCAGCCAGGAAGCAGACAGGTTATATCCTTCCCATGTCTGGCAGTAAAAGCACTCAGTTGGGAGATGGGAGATTTGGGAAGCTGAGTTCCCCCTTCTTTTCCACAACACACGTGGAACAGACATAGAGCAGAAGCTACAATCTCTGAGATCTTCCTAATCAGCAGCCATACAGAACCATTTCTCTCAGTTGTCTTTCGATGTGATAAAGTCAAGGGGGTTCTTTACCATACGGAATTGACGCCTGATTTTTAAAGAGGTGTCGGGGGTTTTTTTCATTTTATAAAACTAGTTAATTTTTTTAAAAAAAGGATAGTACAAATGACTTGATGGAAAACAAACCATACCGTAGACATGTTCAGCAAATGTATTATTAAAATTGCAATGCATCGCACATATTTCACTCTTTAACAGGGTCTAACATGTTTTAAAGACCTGCCTTTATCTGCCTGTACCATGTCCCTTCCCACTTTTGCTTATAGCTTTCCTCTTAGGTTTTGTTCTAGAAGCAGGGAAACACAGTGGTGAAATGCCACTCAGAATTTATGTCACCTGTTCATGGTTGCAAATTTTTTTTAAGACTACAGGTAACTGGGTAATAAAAAACATGTTCAGTCAGGGGTACCTCTGCCAGCCTGCTGTGGCCGCTCTAATATAAGTTAATTTATCACACGCTTCATGGGCTCTTAAGCAAAACAAAGATTAGGTTCATGATAAATGACTGCAGCACATACCCTCTGCCAGCTGCTGAGTCTGGGATGGGATACTCCCCAAGTGCCTATTTTTAGCAACTCTGTGGCCTTTTAATGCCCCTTAATTGCTTTAGTCATACAAAGTACGTACACAGTGAACAGATTGTGCCCTATCGATTTGTGCAAGGATTCTATGGTGAGGCTGCTCTGCTCTTGTATTTGTTTCCAGACAACCAATACTGTATGAGATAGCTGTCACACTGGCTTTTTATACTGGCATCATTTGTGTGTGTTCTGTAAGATGCTGTTTATAGGATGAAACATCCCAGCTGTTTATTGCTGATGTTGATGCACTGGTACCTTAATGGATCTTACCTGAAATAATTTGGGTTTCCACCTGAAAGTTACCATTTGTGCTCATCCTAAGTGTGGCTGAACAAAAACTCCTGTCTAGATTATTATATATGTGTTTTATAATGATAATAATAACAATAATAGCATTAGAGAAAGGAACAAACTAAATCTGCGTCTTGAATCTATTCCCATGACAGTGGTATCTGAGTTGCATGTCATTCCTGTGACGTTTATCTTCACACTATGTACCTGCAGTTCAGCAGTGCTATCTTCTCCACCTGGCAGAAGGGAATGAACAAGGCAGAGCCTGCACTCCCATTCAAGTCCAAGCTCCTTGAAAGCCCACACCACCTGTTTGTTGACTCACACTCTGACGCAAGCCCATGTGTGCACCAGGAAGGGAAACTGAAAAACACTGCAATGCCTTTTGTGCCTGAAAAAGGAACCCCTCCCTCCCAGACACCACCACTTAACCCCATGGCATTGCACATTCAAGTCCTCGCTCCTCTGACATAGCTAAAAAAACATGGACCTAGCTGGAGGGATGTAAGAAATTCAACCAGGGCTCCCTGGGAATCTGGGGGAGTGCTCGTACCTTAACAATTACACTCTTCTTCTTCACTTCTGGCTAACACAAAGCACAGCGGAGATCAGCATTATGTTGTCCACTGGTCCTGTATTGGGAGGGTGATAATTTGGGGGCATCACCCCAAGTTTTCTTCTTTTTTTCACAACATCTTTAGGTATGAATTTCTTCAGTATGTTTGTGTTCTGTTCTGAACGCTTTCAAAGGCTGAAAAGTTAAAATAACATGGAGTGGTTTTAGTGCAGTGCACCACACATTGTTTCTATCATGTGAGAATTGCTTAACTGCGGTACACTTCAGCAGCACAATTTATTACAAACCTTGGAAGTCATTTCAGGAGCCCAAGGACCTCATGGACCTTGGACCAAGTTTCAGCAAACAGCTCAGATGTGCCGTCACTAGGCAGATGTCTGGGAACATGTGTTCTTGCACATTTATCTGCTAATGCAAACGTCCCAGTGCAAGCATTAACACTCAAGAGCATTATGTGGATTTTAAACAATCCCTGGAAGAGTTGGGTCCCATAAAAGTTATTCTGACAAATATAATCCTTCTCGTCTCCTTTGCCAAGTGCTTGCTCTGACTACAGGAGCCAGAGCACATCAAGCAAGACTCCTGCCTGTTTCCACTGCTTCTCGTGCTCCAGACACTACAACGTCCCTGCCCAGTGCTGACTTCACTCATATTTTTATTGTTATTATTCTAGTCGGGAAAGAAGCGGCAATGTGGAAGGAAAAGATGAAAGAGGAGATAAGAGGATATTTTTGTGCTTTCATCCACACAGATGACTCGTATGAGACAGGTTTATTCCTTGTCTTTAATGGGATTACTGCCTCAAGGAGAACAGCAGCAAAATTAAGGCTCGTTCTGCTTTTGCTGCTGTGGCAAATAATACTGACTTTCTTTCACCCTACCCTGTGAGGTCTTTGAGGCAATGGCTGTGAGTGTGTACAGCAAATAGCACAATTTGCTTCAATCTCACTGGGGCCTCTCGGTGTTAGGGTAATAAAGTAAATACTAAGTGGTCAGGGCTTAATTATAATCTGGACATTCTGTACTCCGGCAATAGATTACAGGAGCCACTGACTTGTACCTTAAGGCACTGAATCTGCTGTTGGCATGAGGGTGAATCCATGTAAAGGGACAAGACAGCAAAGTGATATCCCATGTTTCCTGCTCAGCGTGTAGGACGTGAACTAAGAGGAACTGATTTCAGCAACTGAACGCTCTGTATGTTGAAGCAGCTCCAGCTGTGGTTTTTTGTGTTCAACTCTGATGACTATTTCAAGGAGTCAAGTACTATTTTATGGAAGATGGAAAGGCAAAAGCTTTCATTAGATAATGATTGTATTAAGACCCAAATCCTCACATAATTCTTTGAAGAGGAATTCTAAATAATTAATGTTGCAATTATCTGTTGATTTATTCTCCACCCTTAATTTTGTTTTGAGCGGGAACTGACCCTGATCATGCTCTGTGAGGAATAACTCAGAGATGCAATAAATAAATAAATGTGCTCCACAGTCAATACTGATGTGGGTTTCTTTTGCCATACTTGATTCTGCCAGCTTGAGGGTTTTGGTGACATTTTGCCTATTGTTATTTCATTTTCAAAGCCCTCTCATAATTTATTTTTGTAGTTGCAATTATTTATGTGCTAGGCTATTGTAACTGCATTATATCAGTGCAGGGAGATGTGTCCAAGGTTTAATTTTATCCAATATATTTATAATGTCTTAAGAAAAGAACAACAAAATGATATGAACTGGTGAATAAATTCCTTTGGATTTGTGGCACTGGAAAAAAAAAATATCTCAAATTCGTGGAGCTCAGACAAAAGCATCATTGACAACAGTAAGCTTGGCCTTAGCTTCTGAGTGTAGTGTTGGATGAATATGACTTATGAGTATTAAAGTAACGTGTGGAGGCTCAACTCACTGTGTCAGGAAACGTACATGGTAAGGGACGATGGTTGTTCTGAAGACGTTTTGACATAAATGAGCAGAATGTGTGGAACTGAAGGGGCAGCTGTCAGGTGGTTCATCCACGTAGCACGAGCATAAGAATTGGGCCAGGAAAAAAACTCAGATCTGCTTCTCGCTAGGTCCCTCTGCTTCTGCCTGCTCCCATGCTGTACTTCTAGTGGTACGTCTGCTGGTCTCCAAGCCGCGAGGACGGCTGCCTTGCAGGGGTTTCAGTGCAGACTGCTGCCCGTTTAAAGCACAGAGTGCCAGGGGTGGGAGTGTTGCTGCCAAGCAGGGACAAGCAGCAGGAGCAGATACTTTAGCTGCTGTGCTCTGCATGCACCGCTCCTATCAGCTGGTGAAGTGCATGGAGATGTATCTGGGATACAGATTTTCCTTCAAGCATTTTCCTTCAAGCTTATCTTCTATCTGTTGAAGTGGATATATGGATATCCAACGTACGCGGAACCAGGCACAGGAGGCTGAGTTACTGCTTTAGGTGTGTCATGTGTCGAAACTGGGTGCCTTTGATACATCATTGGCAAACTCTTCGCTATGCTACTGGTTTACTCTGTTGAAGTTCATCTCTTGAGATTCCCACTGCTGCCAGTTACCTCTGTTTTGTTAACTGGTTTGACTGGAAAGCATGACCAGGAAGGGAAGAAGAGAGCAAGGAAATCGGAAGCCATAGGACACAAATCCTGCAGCTCCTTAAGCAACTTGCAATAATCATAAGACTTTTTTAATAAAAGTTTCACTCAGCCATGAAGATTTTGTGAGAGCCCTTGAGACATTCTTTCCTTCAGAATCTGTTATTGCTTCAGAACAATATCTGTAATTGAAACAAATAATAAAATCCAATAAAGAGCAAACGGGGACAGTTTCTCAGCCTGAAGGCCAACTGGTAGAGCACAGCTGACGGCCACACAGCTGCATTTTTTCCCTGTCAAAATAGCATGGCTGCATGCAGAATTGCCAGGGGAACGCTCTGTGGCCTGTGCACCTTAGTGCTGAACAGCACCATTTGTGAGCCAACTCATAAATAGTACGGGCAATCATGTGCCAGTACCTGTTTCATGCTTCCTGGTCCCACATAATTAACTTGTGTAGACGTAGCCTGAAGTTTTTTTTCTAGAATATACTATACAATCTTCTGAGGCTGTATGATACATGCTATTAAATATATATAAACAAAGCTATGTACTTGGGTTTTAATGCATTTTCTTTCATTATGTGGGCATGAATATTAAATTTATGTTATTATGCTGTCCGGTGATGTCTGCTTGATTCTTTATTTCTGTGGCTTATCTTTAGAAATAACCTGTCTTTTCTACTAGAACAGGTCTCATCGCTCTTGTAGAAATGCTGATGTAACTTTGACCTAAAACTGGGAGAGCAGAACACTTCATGGATCTGAACTTACCCAGGAATGAAGGAGTGGAGCGCCGTAAGTGACAATCTCAAGTCAGCCTGAGAGCAGGAGCTTTTTTTTGAATTGGAACACAGTTCAACAGAGATATCAAAGTAAGCAAGTATCAACTGTATTTAAAGGGAAAAGAATTAAAGGAAGGAAGATGGGAAACTCCTCATGCTTTTGTTTATTAGAAATATAAATGTTCTTTATTGCTCCTTGCTCCCTTACTAAAAAGTAAACAAACATGAGACCTAGGAGCAAATGTAAGAAAACAGCTAAATGACCGGACCAAACAAAAGAAGATACATGAGTCTAAGATATTTGTGTGGAATCTAAATTCTGCTTCCTGAAACATTCTGTGCAAGGGGTGTCAACTGGCTGCAGAGGTCCAGGTCTCAACACTACCTATAGGAGCATGTGTCATTTTGTAAGGGGCAAATCCTACACCCTGGACAAATGATGTAAGAGAAATTCAGGAGGACCATCTTGGCAGACCTTCCTCCTTGGTCTTCTTCTGTAGGTCTTATGGCGTGAGTGGGGTTTGGCAGATAAATTCTAAATAACCACAAAAAAGTATTACTGAGTCTGAGTCTGACAGAAAATTACAAATAAGTCTGAACTATTTAATCTCTGCTAATGAGTACGAATGTATTTTACAGTGTTACACTATGGCCATTGACTATGGCTTTGAACATATGAAGACCTGATTCGGATCAAGTCCCTCCAGCCCAATACCATGCAACAGTGCTTAGGAGCAGATGTTTACGGGGAGTTTAAAATTTAAACAGGCCCTGCGGAATGACTCTTCCCCAGGAGACCTTTCTCTAAATGTGGGGAATCAGCAGTTCTAATATTTTTTAAATTACCTGGATCCATTGTGTAACCTACTTCTTTTTGGCTTCTTGGTAATTTTGCGCCCCACAGCACCCTGAGGCAATAAATTCCACAATATTCTCATGTAAAGAAGGAGTCCTGTTGTTTGACACCTTACATAGTTTCTCCCTGGTTCTTATCTCATACAAAGTAGTCAACACTTACTACACCTTTTTAGAATCTTCTCCACACATTTCAGGATTTTATAGATCTGTACTTTATATGGTCTTCCTCTCTCATCATTCTCTTTCCATGTTGAAAAATCCTGTTCTAGTTCTGCTTCACTTGCATTGAAGCTGTTGTATAAGAGTTCTAAAAATCCTTTTTGCCTTCCTTTGAACTTTTTCTGCTTCTGCTTATCCATTTTGATGTGGCATTGCCGGCATTCAGGAATGTGACATAATGATACTTCAGAGGTTGCCAATGTCTCCCCTGAAAGCATTCCCAGCACTCTGGTCGGATCTCTCCACTGAGCACCCAGAGGATGGCTTCCCAGAACTATCCACTGTGACCCTCTCATCCCTTTCCTGCGTGGTAACAGGTCATTCAGAGCTATTGACTCCCACCCCAGATCAAGCTACAGAGGAACAAGCCTGGGAAAGTCCCGTCATTTACTAGGGCTGCTGATCTATATGAGTGTTAATTGCAGTTAAGAGTCCTGTTGGGTCGTGCTGATTAATTATCATACAAGTACTGCAGACTGATGATAAACTTCCTGAGAGTTTAATTCTCACACACAACTCTTAAGGAGGATTGGCAAAATACTGAAGATCACGATTTCTAGAAGAACCAGAAGGAAACAAAGACATGATCAGGGCTTTGGCTTGGTCTCCGTCTTCTCTGATGCTCACTGCTCTCAACTGAACAAAGACACAATCGGAAAAACAAAACAAAGCAAAAAGCCCCGACAAACCAAAAACCCCTAAATAACCATGCTAAAGAAGAGAAGACATGAGAAGGGAAGACATT
The DNA here is from genome assembly GCA_013398295.1 of Chionis minor. Taxonomy (NCBI): domain Eukaryota; kingdom Metazoa; phylum Chordata; class Aves; order Charadriiformes; family Chionidae; genus Chionis; species Chionis minor. The sequence continues at coordinate 713,344 of VZSF01009829.1, read as the reverse complement.
CGGGAGACTATTTTAAAATGTAAATTTAACAAAGGGTTAAAATATAACTTGTGAGCTTTCCCTGTTATCTTCATTTTACTCGATCCCAGTTAAAAAATGTTCTTTAGCATAGACCCTGCTAAGCATATGAGTGAATCTGGCTTTACATCGCTGGGTCACTGTGGTGGTAAAGAATGGTGGATATCTAAGCGCCCTGCTGTGAGGGACAGATACCAAGCAAAGCCTAGACAGGAAAAATGCCACAAAGCCAGAGGACACTATAAAATTGTTATATTACCAGGAGGAAGTGAAATTTAGCAGCTCTGATACTCTGATATTTGTCTTGTATACTTAAAAAAGCCCACATCTCCGACTGATGCTGAAGGTGATTTCTATTTGTGTTTATAATCAAACATCCTCCATGCCCTTGGAAGCGTACTGCTCCAGGTGCTCTTTGATCAAGCACCATCCGTTTGCCATTTCTGCTACCCTGGGCATTGTTGCTGCCACAGATATTCTTAAAGGTGCTTAAGTGTGCAGGGCTTGGGGTTTTGGGTTGGTTTTTTGGTTTGTTTTTTTTTTTTTTCTCCCTCTCTCTCTTCAGTTTTACACCAAAACATCCTTCTTATGTGAAAAAACAACATATCTGAAGATGTACTTCTAGTAACACTACCCTGCTGATTTTTTGCTAATCTGAGTAGTAATTCAGGCTGAAAATGCTTGGATTGGCATGCTTCCATGCTTAATACTTGCTCGCATGTGAAGGCCCAGACAAGCCTTCTGCGAGCCTAGAACGGTGCCGTGCTAACCTAACCAAGCCCTCACACTGTGCTCCGCTGGGGGTTTCCAGGACATGGCAAGCCTAGAGGTGGGAAAAGGGTTGTAACAGCGAGGCTCATATCCCTTGTGCAATGGAAAGTTTGGAGAGGAACCCAGTGACTGCTTTCTTTCCTGAATTCTGACAGAAGATTGCAGAGATGCCTCTTTCCTCAGGCAAGCTGTGTCTCAAGGGTGAAACAGAGATGTAGAAACTGCAAGACAATAAAGCATGATTAATTTCTCTTGTTGATGAATGCTCTGCTGCTGCAGCCCAATTTCCAGGTGTTTTTAAGTGTAATCACTATCTTGCTTACATTCTTCTGGGAAGAGATCCTCTTAAATTAGCGCAATCTCTTCAATCTCTAATTTACTGTGTAGGGGTGTGGATCAGGAGAGCTAGCAGGAACAAGATCAACGTGATGCTTTTGGGTTGAAAAAAGCAATTACGGCAATTGCGCATGGAATGTTTGCATTGCTTGTCTTCTGGTTTTTCTATACCATCTTGCAATTTTGGGGATGGTTATCTACTCCTGATTTAAGACCTTGTGAACAATCCTCCACTTTGTGAGTAGAGCCGATTGCACACTTTTCTTTCAGTAGCAGTTCTCTCAAAGATAAGCCCAGTTTTCATCTTTCCAGGCTGTGCTCCAATTTGTTCCATTACTTTCTGCGTTTTAAGGTAACAGTGCCGTTTCTACCTCCATGAAACCATCCCAGAACAGTTGCACAGGAAAATGCGCTCTGTAAATTACACTGAAATCAAGGGTAGTTTTAATCACTAAGACTGCCCATTTTGATTTATAGCTGGGATGCTTCTTAGATGTCCAGCTGAAATTGGGAACTCCTGTCTCGGCCGCTATGTAGAGATTCTTTATATATTGGAGCTGCTTTATGTACCTTTTTCGGCAGCGTGGTCAGATGGGAGATACAGCATACTTAGCGAGGCATTTCCACCTCAAGAACTTGTTTCTCTTGTTGATTTGCCAAACCTGTTATTCAGCCTTTGGGATATAATACAAAGTGAAGCTGTTTACAGAATTGGAGGGTGAAATGTAGGAGAAATAGCAGCAAAGTTTACGCCCGATGCTTTGAGTGTGGGAAGGCGGCACATCCCACCCGGAGTTTCCCAGAGCAAGGGGCAGATGTGCTCAGCCCCGTCGGTGGCGGGTCTGTTGCCTGTTTTGTGGTAAACGCTGCTAAAATAAAAACGCGGTTATGCAGAAAACATTTTCTTCGCATTGGTCACCATCTTCTTTCCAAACACAAGCTTTTAACTAGGAAAAACATTGTTTTGGATTGGGCTGAAACTCAGCTTCTCAGCTCTTACGCAATTTCCCAACGCTCTCCTAGAGATGCGAACAGCTTTTTCCTTGCTAAAAGAAGAGAAAAAGGGGCTCCCCTTGCGCGCCGCGTTTGCGGCACAGGACCCCTCCCCAGCGCTGTCGCACCATAGGCCGGGGCGCCATAGCCCCGGTGCGTCCCCCCACCGGGTGTTTGCCACCCGGGCAGCCCCTCGGGGGGCCGGGCCGGGCCGGCCAGACCCCGCAGCCACGGCCCGCACGGCCTCCGGGCAGGGCCCGGCAGGCAGGTGGGGGCAGAGCACGGGCGACGCGCCGAAGCGCTCCCCGGGCCGGCGGGGCCGCCATCGCCTCAGGCGGGCGAGGGGCCGGGCGGGGTGGCGCCCTCTTGGGGAGGGNCCCCTCGGGCCCAGGCTGTCACCGCGCCGCGCGAGGAGGAGGCGCTGCCGCCGCCCCTGAGGCCGGGCGCCCGGCGCTGCCAGCATGTTTGACAGGAGGCGGCTGCCCTTCGTGGCGCTGGACGTGGTCTGCGTGGTGCTGGGTAGGTCGGCGGGCCGCCCGGGGGGCGAGGGAAGGCGTCCCCGGGGCGCTGCGCCGCGCCGCGCTCCCTCCCCGCACGGCACCCGGGCTAATGGCATGTTGGGCTCCCCCCTCCCCTCACCGCCCAGCACCCAC
>VZSF01009829.1:698332-710470 GCA_013398295.1 Chionis minor | reverse complement strand
CCCTCCTTCTCGCTCTCCCCGTCCCTTCGCCGCCGCCCCGGGGGACCGGCGGGGCCGCGCTCTGCCGCCCCTCGCCCGGAGGAGTCCGGTCACTGCCGCCCGCCGGGGCCGCCGGCTGGGAAGGGGAGATCGCACGGGTAGGGAGCTGCTGCCGCTCATCCACTGACATCTGGAACTCCCTCTCCTCGCTGATGTCCTTACTCTTCCTTAACCTCTTCTGTCGGCTGAGGACCGGTTGTGGCCGAGGCTGGGGGGCAGGTGTCCGCAGCCGGGAGTGCGGTTGCTAGCCGCGGTGGGTCGGAGAGCTGCCGGGAAGAGGGCCGGCATCGCGGGCAGCGGGCTCCGCGCCGGCGTGCGGCAGCCGTGGCGCGGTGGGTGCCGCGCCGCAGAGAAGAGGTTCACGCCGAGGCTCGAGCTGTGCGCGGCCTCGGTGAGTCTGGACCAGCGCTCCAGGCCGCGGCCGAAAGCGAAGCGGGGTCTTTACTCGAAGGCGGCGTTTGCGCCCCCGCGTGTGCGCGCAGCGGGGAGGGACGGGGACGGCGGCCGGAGCGGTGGTGCCCGGGCGCGGCGATGGCCGCCCGCGGAACCCGGGGAACCCGCGCGGAACCCGCGCAGCCGGTGCCGCTGCGCCTAACAGCACCTTCCTGCCGCTCCGCCGCGCTGCTCCGGCCGCTGGCTCCGCTGAACGGCGGCACGGCCAGTCGGTTCGCGCTAACCGTCTGCCTTTATGTAACGCCGCGATGCGAAGAGAAATGGTGTTAGTTACCCACCAGGGCAGGGGAAGTCCCGCTCTGTGGAGAGCTGTGACTCCTCTGCACCTCTGGGTGCCGCGAGCCGGGGAAGCGTCTTCAGTGTCTGAAGATGTACTTGGTCGGTTTTAGGAATTACTAGTTTGGGATGTTTGCTACTTAATCAAATGAGAGCAGCACTTCAGTAATAAATCTCAGCATTTTCCATGCTCAGTGGGCGGTGTTCAGTCAAACAGGTCTGGTTCCTGAAGTCCCTCTTGGCTGAAGATGTCTCTAGCATCAGTATGAACATAGCGAGCGGTGTTTAACCTTGTGAGATGCTTCCAAGTAACAATGGCACCTGTAACCGAATAGCACCGAAGAACAAAATTATGCTGAATGATGCATTACGCTGAATAATTGTTATATGAGAGGAAGCTTTTAGAGAACGATGGTGGATCCACGTAGGAGCAATCTTTATTCAGAGATCAGAAGTTTTATGATGCTATGCTGTAGCGAGGCTTAAACTTCGATGCTATCTTTATGGCCAGAAAAGCAGTTCTCTCTGTCCTGATAATTGTCATTACAAAACCTTTATAATGAGGCAAAGGTTTGCACTGTACATATACTTTGGTCTGTTCGAAGCTTATATGCATATCCTAAGTAATCTTGAGTAATCAAGGAAAACAAAATATATTAAAATTAAGACTATAGGAGGCATGTGACTTCAGGGTTATCCAGCTAAAAGAATGAGGGTTTCTCTCTTCCCCTCCCCCAAGTCACTACCTGGGGGGCAGATTCTTGACCTTACCCTGCAGTGTAATATCAATTTACACACCTTCCCCTGCCCCTGTGTAGCATTTGGAGCACAGATGCCTCAGCTTGCTAGAGGGTTGACAGACTTTTTATTTTCCCTTGGGCTTGTTTACTTCCTACTAGAGGGAAGGAAAAATGCAGGCAGTGCATAACATGAAGTCTCTTGCCACCTGCAACACATCGAGTTACAGGTTTCGGTGAAACTCTAGCTGAGATGAAAATATTTAAGTGCAGGAATGGGAAAGATACTGGATATAGGACCAAATTCTTTCTCTTCTCCCTCGCCCCCATGTGATTGAGACATGTTTTAGAAGAACATAGGTCTGAAGACTGTGTATCTAAAGGGGGAAATCTGTTTTGACTTTTTTTACTGTAAGAAGAATAGTTCCTGTTGATTCCGGACTTTTATTCTAACTCTCACTTTTTCCCTGCCCTTCCCCCTGTGTGCACTTTGATACCTGCTCAAATGACCGAGGTATCTTCTCAGATAAAGTGGCCTTGCACATATTGATAACCTGATACCTAGAGTCTCCACTTAAGAGACCATGGAGCCTCCAAGAGAAAACTTCAACTGCGTCATACTGACTGTTTAAAACTATGTAGACCAGCTGATTGAACTCTCGATCTTGGTGTGTTCTACCACAAAAAGGGCTACCAGTAGCATACTCGCAATCCCAAGGTAACTCTTACTGTCATTTAGTACAGAGCTTGCCTTTTTTCTCCTCCCTCTCCTGCCGCACCTTCCCCATAGTAAGTGAAGATGGGGAAGAAAAATGAATTTAATTGTCTCAGCAATGTTGACAGAAAAAAACCTAAGGATATCACTTCAAGTTATGGTGACCTGACTTAGCTGTCAGCTCACCGCAGTGGAAGCAGATGACTCTGACTGTGTATATCTGTGACTTACTTGCTCCTGTTTTAGTCAAACCATTCTTTGTGCAGGTTCAACTCTCCCAACACAAGTTTCCCAAAAGGGAAGAAAAGGGAAAAACAGCTTTTCTGTGATTTTTGGTGATTTAATTTGGTTTATTGAAGGGTCTGACAAGTGCCCAAGGTGGAGCAGAGGTAAGAGACTTAAGAAGGAGATCAAGAAAGAGCAGGCAGCACAGGAAGGAGGAACACCTACTCCTATATGCGGCATTAAGCTATAAGATCAGTTTGGTTGCCTTGAAACTTAAATTTAAGGTTGCTCTTAAATTGACCTTAAGGAAACTCCCTCCCTCATCCCCCATTCTATCCAGTAAGGGAGAATTCAGGGAAAGCTGTCTTTGGTGCCATGAGAAAATAAATAAAAACTCTTTATGTTTTTATTTTTATTTATTTTATAGCCTTATTTTATTAGGCTGAGAATTCTTTCCTTCTAGATGATACTAGTGTTTCAGCATTGAACTAGTTTCATATTTGGCAATCTAAAAAAAGAAAAAGTTGCAGATTTCTGCAGTATCTGTCCTTAAATAGTGCGACTAGGCTGTATCTGCAGTCTGCTAGTGCGTGCTGATCTGCAGTGCTGGGTGTGTGCATGCTGCATGCCTGTATGCAGCTCTGGAGTGCTGCACCCAACAGCTCCCTTACCCTCCGCTGTCCAGTGGTCAACTGCTTCTGTCACTGAAAAGCATGAAAGGCCTGGGCTGACGGGTTTCCTTTTCCTGCATGCTTTTTTTACTTGTCCCTCCTTGTTCTCCTGATGGAGAGACATTTTATATAGTGTGGCACAGATGTGTAAATGAAATCACATTTCTAGACAATTGTAAGCCCATTTTTCACCAATACTGAGATGTGATTCTTACGGTTTATTACACTTTCAAATGCAAAAAAAAAGGGCTTATTAGAAAAAATTATTTAGTTAGCTTGTGACTGATGTCTTCATTAGGCACTATGCATATACTCTGTGTCACCCTTGCAGGTCTATTGTTTGACTGCAAATCAGGCTCCTTCTTCATTAAGGCAGGTAAACAACACTTAAAGAACAAAGCTGGGAAACCCATGGTAATATTCCTGTAATCAGTGGAAGAACTACTAAATACCTTTAGACCAAATTCTCACTAAGACCAAGTCAGGGTAAAGTAAATTTTGCAGCGCTAACTGGAGCAATAAGGAAAACATTCTCTGTGATGCTAGGCTCTAGGACAACTCACATCTGGACCATCCTTTTTGCAGTTCATGCCAAACTTAAGTGCAGGGGTGCAATACAACAGGACAGTGTTTCTTTAGTTCCTTGCCTGACTATACAATCACTGACAAGGTATAGTAAGTAATTAGGGAGTATACTTGTCAATATACCATTGCTGGTGTAATACAAGAATATATGCAACCTAAGATTAGAAAAACTGATTTCTTCTAAAGAATTTGGTCCTTCACTGTTCTGATCCACTCTTCTGCGATATGTTGGAAATGGTAAAGAATTACTTAACCAGATCCTACAGCAGTTTTACATTTAACTATGTTTGGTGTATGTGTATGGTTCTCCTGCCCTCCATGTCCTACCCTGTGCTGGTTCAACAAGTCAGCTGAAAACTTCCTACTGTCCAGCCATTTTCTAGCAGTGGGGCTATCTGCTACTTGGGTGTTAAGGGCACCCTGAGCTGCAAGCAGTACCTGTGCAAAAAAAGGAGCTTGTTAGCTGGCTGGTGGTGGGGAAGATGAAGCTGTGGCAGTCTTACTTTTTTTTTTTTGTCATGAAACTACTTTGTAAGGGAAGGAGGAGTTCTACTCTTCCAAACAGGAGAACATGTGAACTAAACACAGAAATACTAAATGCTTGCATAACTATTTTTTTTTTAAGCTTACTGCTTACAGACTGCTGGAATGTTGTGTGATACAGGGCAATATGCTAAACAGCACATGTAAGTGTATAGGACAGGTGAGTTTGCTTTTGCAGTATGTCACCTGGGAAAGTGAGATGGCTGGAGCACTCTGCACAGCCTGTACAATGTTCTTGCTTTAGGTGCTGTTCTTCCCTTTTGGGAGTGTATACTCTTGCTGTCACTAAAGGCGGCCATCTCGTGACAATTAAGGTATTGCTGTTCAGTCAGAGAAGGCCTCCTTCTATGTGGGTTAGCACTTCCTGATTGCCCTAGTTCAAATAAAACCTCCTCTCCTATTACTTGTGACTCACTGACATATGTGTCACCAACCTTATTTTCCATGTCACGTGGATGCTAAATCTTTTTTCTAGTGCATGAATACATTGTTAAGCTATAACAAGTTCATGTGGAGTGGTGGCTTGTCTTCAAATGACACTGTCCACCAGGTACCACGAGATAATACAGATTTAAGGTCACTCTCAGTTCATTGGAAACGTGGTTGTCACCTAAAACAGGGAAAATTTTCCCTTTCCTTCTGTGCTTTCTCAAAAACATGAGATTGGATGCTCTGGTTGTGACACTGTCCCTTGTTACTGCTCTTGACAACAGTCACTTGTTATTTTCCCCCGCATAAAGAAAGATGCTCTACCCAGAGACTCTGTCCTGATAGCCTACAGAAAAGCTTCAGGTTACAACTCGACTAGTTGACGGATACTGTTCAAAGTCAGCAATCAGGTTCTCGCTCTGCCAGGTATTTCTGTTCACATGTATCTTGTACTCTGGCTAGCTCCTGCCTCAAAAAGAGAGGCTCTTGCACTTGCTTTTTACAGCCATGGGTAAATCCTAATTCACCTTCCAGTGCCTTCTTAAGAGCCAAATCTTGAACTCAGCACTATACTTATTCCTCTTGGCATAATAGAGGAAGATGCTTGTCAGCAGTGAGGTTCCTTAGCAGCTGCTTGAGTCCGGGTGGCTTTTCAGCCTCAAACAGAAGGGCTCTTGCAGCATCCTTATGTGACAGTGGTGACTTTTGCTTAAAGGAATGGGAGGGAAGGGGCTTCTGACACATTTTCTGCAGAAAATGGAGTACCACACTATAGCTAAATGACAAGATAGCTCATTTCTCATAGCTGAAGAGGTCCTGCCTTACCTTAATAGCTGCTGGAGCACTGGTTGAGCCTGTGCTGAGTTGATTGAATGCACTGACCTGGTTTTAAAGAGTTGGATAGCATGAACTCATACTGACTAAAAGCAGTGTGGTTTGAAACCCACGCCATCAGCCCTGGTGGGAGGGGAAGTAAAGAGTTGACTAATGGTTGCCTGCTACTGCATAGTTTTGTGTAGGAGCACTGTTACACTGACCAGATGCTGGTGACAGGATAAAGCTGTGATAGGACTCTACCTGTGACTGTGTTGGAGCCGTGGAAGCAGGTAGCACGAAGAGGTGATCTAACTTTGGAAGATACCCGATGATGAGAGATAACTTGAGCTTTGTGGCCTTCCAAGTGATTTGGATTTATCCCCAACAACTGATAATGCTCTTCCCAGAATTAGTCTGGAAATTCTGGAGAATTAAAAATACCCCCTCATCTTGGATGATGGGGAGGAAAAAAAAGAAACTGCTGAACAGAATTACATAGAACCTAATCGCCAAGAAAGACCACCCACATAAGTATGGCTTTAAGGAAGTCATATTCATTGGTATGGGCTTGATTACTTCTCTGTCTGCTCAGGGGGGTAGTGGTGGTGCCAGGGATTGGTCCTATATCCTATCCTGCAAAGGAAGCTCCACCTTCTTGGGCTTTAATCGGGTAAAATAGTTGACGGAAGACAACTGAAGAATCCACCAACACTATAAATTCAGGTAATGGATGAGTAGCAAGTGACTAGTTTTATCTTTAAACGGTTTTAATTTTTGTCATAAAACTGGGTTATCCTGAAGAAGCAAGATTTCCTTAAGATACTTTCTTAGACTGCTTTGTTGAACCAGTACAATTGCCACTACACTGGGAAATACTAACCATTTCAGCTGCAGCAATAGACCTCTCGGTCCCACTTCTGAATAGACTCACAAACAATTTTCCAGCCAGAGTGGTATAGTCCTGCAGTTTAAAAACTGGAGGAAAACCGTGCCACTTATATTAAGGATCTTCTGCTCGCCTCTTCTTGTTTAACAGTCAGTTGGTAATGAGTTGACCCACTTTCTGGTAGGAATTTTCCTTTCCAAGTTATGAAACTGATCTCAGAAGCACAGAACTAAAAACTAGCTATTGATAAACTCAAATTGTGCCTTTCGAACTGCTTTTGCTAGATTCTCTGGTACACAAATCCTATAGCACAGTTGGGTCTAGCTTTTAAAATCAAGACTGCTTGTTCACACAGAAGCCAAAAATAGACCTGAGTAAGCTTCTTTAGCACAATATGATACAGAAAAATAATGTTGAAACTGTCTGGTGCATTTATCAAACACTCTCTGTTACCACATTGAGTTACAGGATTTAAAATGACAAGTTCAAGAAGCATTAATAGGCTGCTCTTTCTCTGTTACAGACTTTGCTAATTCATCTTTAAAAAACTGTAACCAAGAAGCAGTCTGACTTGAAGTGCATTAAGGCACTTCAGTTTTATTTGTATTGTACTTCAATACTGTTTTGGCATATCCTATTCCTGTGGCATCTTGGTATCTGGGAACAGGAAAGTAAAGATTTTTTTTATTTTAAATTAAGAAAGACAAGTATGTCAGGTCAGGGCATCCATCTTTGAGTGGCTGTAAACCCCGATTCTACTAAGTGGAACCAGAGGTATGCGGGAGCCATATCATTACAGCCTTATTTCCACGCTGCTGAAGCAATGGATCTTGCTAGACTTAGCCTAGATTTTAGTGCCTCCTCCTCTTCAACTGCCATTGCTAATTATGCCACTTTCACAGAGGCAACATGGGGGTCACTTGATCTCCTAAGGTAGCTCCGAGATCTTAGCTAGCCATACCTGGTACAGGAGAAGGGCCATAGGCTTTTGTTGCGTGATCCCTTTCCTCAGGATGGAGGAAGCTGTACCAAACAGGAGTTTTGCTCATCTTAAGTGTAGAAGGGATTATGTATCAAATTTCAGCATCTCACGTAGCTTCTGCCTCACTTAGAATAAGGTGGAATTTTCCCCTCAAATTAATCTTGGTGCATTTTTGTCCCTTTTTACCTTTGTTCTGTTATTGCAGATTAGCATAAGACTGTTCTGAGTGAGTCACTGAAATCTAGCAGTAGGTGTAATATGCTCTGCAGCTGGAGTACTGGGAAGGAACATAGATGTAGTGAAGCTTATCTACCTTATTTTAAGCTATATGAAGGGCAATAGACTATGCTTATCTTAAGCTGAAGTGGCTGGTTTGGAAGCCAGGGGTGGAGAGATATGGGAGAATAACCTTCTAATTGTAACCAGAGAACCTTATTGTGTGCAGCAAGCTAATGGGGAGCCTATCTGGCCCTTAAGGAGTTAAGAGGGCATTTAATGCTGAGATACAGAAAGGAGGCAGTGAGAGCAAGCCCTGCAAATAGCTCCAAGTCAGGAACTGATCCCTATTAATTTTTTTTTTAAGTTTTCTTAGTTGGTGTCTCCTTTTGTTGGAGTTGTTGCATAACTTTTAAACGAGTGATGCAGTGTTTTTGCTGACATGGGGAAATTATGGCTTTAATCGTTGGGTGAGCCTGTGCTGAAGTACTAGTATTCAGTTCAAATACTCCAAGCCATTATGGTGGCTAGGTCTAATGCTAATGGAGATCCTAGGAGTGGAAGTGAGGTCACTGCTTCTGCTTGCAGACTCAATGTCTTGTCATTCTCTCAATCTTCTCTTGAATATCTCTAATCATTAATAGATAGAAACTAAGATCACGAATCTAATGCTGATAATTTCTAGTGAAACTGGAAAGTGACACATGCTCTATTATGAGTACTGGAAGACTTTCTATGCTATGGTATTACTCATACTCAAATATCAAGAGCAATATATACTTTTTTTTCCCCACAAATTCTGGTTAAATGAACTTCTCAGTCTTCTGAATTAGTACAAAACAATTGCTTTGATAGCTCTAAAATACAGGATATTATTACTTTTTCTGTTAAAATTCTATTTAGATCTAGCTTAATACAGAGCTTATCTTCTCAAAATGTAGTGTTAGACACTACAGACTTCAATGTACCATGAAAAAAAGTGGTTCTGATAACTAAAAATGTTCTTAACACACTGTTACATGCCACCATGTTTCAGTATAAAATGACATTCTGGTGGATGACAAGGTAGACAATCTTACGGAAATTCTGAGTCCCTCTGTACGCTGCCATTATAAGGCCTGACTTTGTTAATGACTGTTTAAATAAAATATTGTTATGCTTGTAAAACCCATGGGGTTAAAAGAGCATTTACACTCCTAACAACTAATTGCCTATTATATTTCTAGAGACTGAATGGTATTTCAGGTTAGGATCTATATGTGAAATACTCTGAAAGCCTCCTGCTGTGCACTCCTACAAAACAAAGATTAAAATGCAAAAATAGCTACAACTTCTGGAGTTTTTTAAACTCCAGATCATTTAAGGTCATTTAAGGTCTTTTAGAGTAGTGATCTTAAATGACATTCAGAGTTGGCATCGCCTGCAGTGGAAAACAACCAACCAACCAACCCACCCTCCCTGCCTTGCCAACAGGTGGCCTTGATAGTTCAGTTTCTTTTGCTGTGTGGTTTTCCCTGTCTGTAAGCCCAGTGCTTTAAGTAGATTGTGGAAGATCTTGATCTTTGGGGGCATGTATGTGGTTTTGTTATCTGTGGGCTCTTTAATTATCTAGACAATGCAATCAAAGCCTCTAACAGTGAATGTAATACTGAGCATGTACTAAAAGCAGTGATTAAATATTTAATTTCCCCTAAACAGGAAGGGTTATAGTGGGAGAAGTCACTCTCCTTTGCTCTGGCTGCCGCCAGTTGGATTCTGCCGCACCCCATGAGCAGCATTTACTTTTAGCTATTAGTCTGAGGGTCTTAAATCTTTTTGTCAGTAATTGGAGCAATTGGCCTCTGCCCCAGGGGGTGAACTGCTAATGAGTTCCAGGTGGTTGTCCTTTGGCTGGTCTAACTTCAACCTTCTCTGCCCCTTGAGCAGAGCAGAGCCCAGGGCACAGCCTTTGATTGTGACCTGCAACTGGCCTGGTTGAGCTGCATGTTTTTTATCTGTGTAACTAATAGAGCAGGCTATGATACATTACTGTCTTGTGTCTCTGCGTTTTTTGTTTTGTATTTTTACTTCTGTAAATGCTCACAGAAGTAGAAACAACTGAATTGTTTTTAGACTAGCAGGTACTTAGTGCTTCTAAAAGTCCAGTTCTTTGATTGAAATGCAGATACAAGGGAGAATGCACTTCTCTACGTGAATATTTTTAAAGTGTTGTGACTTGTTCTAATGGACTGGTAAGATAACCGCACTAGTGCTCCCATTTGGTACTAAGGCATATTGAGGGAGTCCTTCAGTAAAACTGTCATCGGCTGGCGCAGGCTGATGATCTGGCTTGTCTGCTAGCTAAATTACAGATGATAAACCAAAGCATAAGTAGTCTATAGTTGCAAGTAGAATAGTAGTAGGGATTAGAATGTAGTTCCTGCTTTTAAATACATATATTCTGTTTACTGAAGCCTAGCACAGCTTCTGGTGTTACCAGAACAATCAGTTTGCTGGTAGTAGAAATATTTTTCATTCCTTGGGGTAGAAAAGTCAGATAAAAAAGTAAGATAAAGTCCTTTAAAGTGTCTAGGAGGTGAGTTGTGGGCCACCCACTCATCTCAGCTACTGAAAATACTGTATCGATTTTTCTCTTGTACATCTCTCACCTCTAGGCTTCAAAAGTCTAAAGGCTTTCTTATTTTTTAATCTTGTCTTCCTCTTAATAGCACATCTGCTTTTCTGCAAAGAACAGTCTCTTTTACAGATGCTCCCAAACTCTCCAGCAGCATGAGGTTAACCTATCTGCTTCTTTAAATCTCTTGCATACTTCCTTACCTCAGACCATGCATGACAAAATGAGCAGCAAAGGAAATAGGGTTGTTCTGGCCAAAAATAAAAGCAAAAATACATGTGTAAGAGTGTGAGAACTTGAATTCTTCCTTGCTATCAGTAGTAATTACCACCCATATAGGTTGAGCTCAGAATGATGGCATTTATCTGTCTGTGGGGTTATTTAACAGCATCATCTTTAATAGGACTGTAGGCTACGAAAAGTACCTTTTTCTTAGATGAGCAGCCTTTAGGTGAATAACTGATCTGTTTTGAGGTTGTCATTTGCTGTGTTTTACGGTGCTTATTTCTCCGATACAGCTAGAATTCTGGTTTGACACCTCTCAACTTAGCTGTAAATTGTGGGTGTCTTAACAAAAGCTGAAGCTGACTATCTGTCAGCACATCAAGTGCAGAATGTATTGATCCTATTTTTCAGGATAAGTTTAGAGAAATATAAAAAATCTTCTCAGTCTCATGTTAGTCTAGTACAGTTTCTCTTAATTAGCACTTACTTGTGACTTCAGTACAGCATGAGGAAAACTTTGGTTAATAATCAAGCTGGAACATTCCCAATTGCTGTAGTAACCCTTAAGGGTAACTGCCTTTCTCACAGTTCCTAGAACTTCCTGATTGAGGACTGGGTAGGAGTCTTGTGCATCTTGGAGAAACCGACACAGCAATTCAGAATGAGTTTTTAAGTTGGAGGGCCTCAAGGGAAGATTTGGTGCTTCCCCAGATAAGGAGGACAATTGGCCTAATTAAAGGATGTTTACAAAAAATACAGTGCATTCCTTTGAACTACTTAAAACTGGTGAGGAGAAAGCACCCCTGACTGGGAAACAGTTTCTCAAGGTGTTTAAGCTGATTTGAGACTATGGCCAGTCTATCCTTTTTATCCCTTCTTCACCCTTGGCTACATGTTCCTGTTCTGTCTTCTACACCAGCTCCAACAGTCACGCACTCGGCCAGAAGAGCAAGTGCTCCTGTATTGTGTCAGCATGGTGTTTTTTTTTTCTTTTTTTGGACAGGTTGGTGTGGCAAGCTAGTGACATGACGAGGGAGTAGCAGTGGATGGCCACAAGTGGGAGAAGGGCAGGACAGTCTTGGTTATCTTGTCGCTCTTGGAAGCATAGCCAGGTTTTGTGAGCACCACGCTTGGTTCTGAACTAGATGTTACAGTATAACTGAAATGATCAGAAACTTCAAGAGTCTCTTTCCTTTCAGATATAAAACATTGTCTTAAAATGTAAGACCTGTCTAGAACTGTGTCCGTAGACTTAATTAAGAAAATATTCCTAAATTTTAAGTAGAACACTGAAAGTCTTTCCAGACCGTGAAGCTGTTGAACAATAGTCTCTGCTGGTCTTAAATATTTATGGCAACTGCTGGCTGTAAAATAGGGTCATTCAGCTATAAATGCTATTTTTTCCCTGTTTAGGGAAAAGTATTCCATGCAGCTTGCCGGCAAAGCCACATGGACACCTGAGTATAAGAATCCAGTTACTTATACCTCTAAGCTTAAGCACCTAACTCTAAAGTTACAGGTATGATAAATGCCACAAAACAGAATAATAGTGCAGTGCTATGCACTATCATATTATAGTTTGGTATCTAACACTTCCATTTGTAGGATACATTGTGGAACTTAAATGGCTTTTTTGTTTTCATCCTTAAAAAAAAAAAAACCACAAACAAACCATGACATTTAAAATATAAAAAATATTTTTTTTCTATTAAACTGTCTCCCCCCC